>CP092872.1:39662955-39749434 GCA_030710605.1 Cordylochernes scorpioides | reverse complement strand
CTTTTTGATCTTAAAAATAAGTAACATAACGCAGAATCTAAAATTCCATATAATCGATACACCATTGCCTTTTGTCATTTTATTCCTTAATTCCATAAAACGATTTCTACTAATTATAAACTGTTCTCAGCTACTCCTGTATCAATGTAATGTACTTCTACCAACTACCTTGTACAAACTCACTTCGTGCAAGCAACACGTGTCCCATGGACAGGTTAATACAACTGTCCCATTTACTAAATTTTCCCCTCCTGGAACGGGTTGCTCACACGTGGTGAACTCCAAAACTCTTATTTGACCTCATTATAATGTTCCTAATCCCATTTTCAACGCCCCTATGTCCTTTTCTTTCATAGCTTTAGACAGAAGTAACTTAAGTCACAGCCTTCCAAAACTATTCCAATCGTTAAATTCCCACATATCTACACTCCTTCCTTTTACATGCATATTTAATCATCGAAAAATCACTCTCAACAAAATAAACAACACCCTCTCACATCACTTTTTCCAATTGGCAACAATTTTTAGTGCGCGACTTAACAAGCTCCATAACGTCGCCCTACTAAACACACACACACAAAATTTTTTTTTTCTCACATTAAACGTGTCATATCCACTAACAATATAAAAATTCTCGATATGTTCGTACAGCAACCAGCAACCATGACTTTAGTAAATTTGTTAGTCATAGTCAAACAGGTTAGATTTTGTACAAAACAAAGACTTCACGTGACACCTTTTCATTTACAATTTTTTTCGCTTCGTGTCACAGCGCCACACCACTAAACTCTTTCAATTTTCAGGCCAAAGACGCCTTCATCACGCCTGTGACACATTTATTTAACCACACATTGTCCACGTAGATAGTCGCAATTTCATTCAATTCTAACCCGATATCCATGAATAACATTTTTACTAAGTCCGCAAAATATCGAAACACAACAACCAGTCGATTTAATATCAACAGATACAATATCCGAATTTTCGAAATACAAACACAAATCGAACAAATGCTTGAACACAGGATAATTACAACCTCTGTATCTCCCTATATCAATCCCATAACGCTTTTCACCAAAAGTGACAAATCAAAACGCTTTTGCGTTTACAATTATAGAAATAATATCTCCGAACGTAGTTCGAATTAACTTCCAATAAGTTGTAAGAAAGCAAGCCCCCTCGCTCCCCCCTTGACCTAAATCCGGAATCGCATTAAAAATAGCTTCGCTCCCTCTCTTCC
This sequence comes from Cordylochernes scorpioides, assembly GCA_030710605.1. NCBI lineage: Eukaryota > Metazoa > Arthropoda > Arachnida > Pseudoscorpiones > Chernetidae > Cordylochernes > Cordylochernes scorpioides. Next base: position 39,748,194 of record CP092872.1, on the reverse strand, counting down.
GCTGTACACGAGCAAACAAACAGCCGACATCTTGTTACGGCCCGTCACCAGGTCTAGATTCTCTCGCCCTCAATTAACTTGTCAATTTAACATCGACACTTAGATCCAAGGACAACATTTTACTTACAAAAATCACACACACCCACATAAGTTTAAAAAAAAAAAACGACAACATTAGGACTCGATGAGTTTCACAGTTGGAAACAATGTGATCCACGAGTCACGTCAAACATAAAACAAATTCGATAAGTTAGAAAAACTTAGGCCAACAAGACCAAAGATATCAATCGAGGACATTTTAAAGCTCTCTCTACCCATCCTAAAAAAAACAGGAACGTTACGTTTGGCCTACAACTTTCCATTCTTTCACGATATATAATTTCTATATATAATCTTACTTGCTCTTCTTTCTCGATGAACATTTTTTAAAAAATTTTTCATTTTAATATCCTTTATATAATCATTATATAGCTCTTATAATTGTTTTTTTACGTCAACCAATTAGTTTAGATTATTGTCTTTTTTTTATTTTTCTTTACCAAAACTTATTTACTTTTGCTTTATGACTCTATTTTATAATCAACTTTATATTTTATCTTTCATATCATATCTAATAATCTCAAGTTTATATTTCATGTTTATATCACTAATTTGCATTTATCATTTTATATTTTCTCTCACTTTATAAATTATATGTTATTTACATTGTTTCATCTTCCGCTACCATGTCAATGCTATCGAGTATATTACTGCTCATTTTTAATTTTCATTTAATATTTTCACTTTCTATTACCCCTTATATACTGCTGTAGTGTGTTAATCTTTGTATCATATCATCACTATTTTTACTTTTTTTTAAAGATTACTTTGCATTTAACTTCGCAATTCTATTTTCGATTTTTCAAATCCTTTAACGCTATATGCAAAGCCTTAATCTCGCAATTTTATATCTCAATTATATATTATTTTATAATCAAACTAAAAATCATGATCTAAAAACAGGGCAATCTTCAATAACCTCTTAAACAACCACTTTAAAGGTTACTTCTTAATAATTACTAACCCTTTTCCGCAGGAACTTTTAACTCCTTCGCAGGCTAGACTTGACCTACTTTGATTTCGTAATTAACAATCTTGTCACACCGTCCCCCGGATTTACCTATCCCTACTTCTGGCTTGGATACGTGCAAATTGTATTTTTTTTTTATTCCAGGGCACTCTCATGCCACACGCTGGCACATTTTTTTTTTATTTTACTCTTTTTCTCGCTAAGCCCCTGACGACTCTAATTAAAACTTTGATTTCTGGTCACTGATCTTCGCCCTCTTTATCCTGCATGCGTACGTCTTAACGACTAATTGATAAAACCCATAACAATCACCCTTATCTTACTTTTCGATTGTGGTACTGTAACTTTATTCGGTCCTTAAATTTACATGTGAAACATGGCCTAGGTTCTCCGCGCCGTGCACATTAAATGGTTTGGGACTTGAGTCAAAGTGACATTGCCTCAACCAAGTAATAACTAACCCCTCAACCCTTTCTAACGCCCATCACGAAGAGATCATGATTTTCCCATCAACTCATTTTTATTTTTACCTATCATCATTATATGCTCTCTATTAATTCTTTTATTCCTATTTTTGTTTTACTTGTATGTTTAATATTAGTTGTTTATGCTTTATTACCTCTTATGGATATACAGAAATCAACCCCATGTTATATACCAACTCATTTCAATTAATTTTTTAAAAATTACTTCCTTAATAACAGTCTTCCTATTCCGCTCTCTTAAATCCCTCCATATGAACCCTCTCACATCCGGGGCCATCTGTGATTATTTAAGACCATGGAATTGTTGTAAATAGTCTAGATATCTACTACCACATGTTCCACCCCATGACTGTATATAACTTCTTATGTACTGCACATAGAAAACCTCAACTAACATCAATCTGTACCGCGTAAGAATCTAATAAAGTATCGCAACTGTACAGATAGAAGGAATGGAGACTAACAGGAGAAAATTAAGGTTAAAACTAATCAGGCTTAGGACAGAAGTCGAAGCAAGGCCTAGCAAAAGAGGCTTAAAACCAGCCCAACTATAAATAATTTACAAGTCAATACTTCCTGACAGCACCGGGCGTATCTGATAACGCGGAAGTTATAAAAGTCGAGTAACGCCCCGTACTTCCGGGCCAAGACCGGACGTATCTTCCGTCAAAGGCAGTAGCAAAGACCAATCAGAAGACATCACCTAAGTAGGTCAACCAATAGCCTACGGCCACGTGAAAAAGTCCCACCAATTAGGAAAGAATCACCTAAATAGGTCAGCCAATTAGAAAGAAGCAAGGTCTTGGTGTTAAATCGAGAAGCAAGAATAGTTAGTCTTCGCTTGGATCCCAACGGTAACACTTGCTCTAAAATCTCTCTCTCCTCATCCCATTCCTTCTTGACGTCAGACGCTTTTAGTGGAATCTCTGTTTGTTTATTTCACCTTTGGCCCAGCTGTGTCGCCTTCCACCACGACTGCACGGTAGAGTTGACATCGAGGTTCGTCTAGCATCAGGTAACACTGGTCCCAGAGGTCCCAAGATATCACATAAATATATATATTAAAAAAGGTGAAATTATCTGCTATTCAATGAATAAATATTAACATTTTAAAATTTTAAGTATTAAAATAAATATTTCTAATTTTATATCATACACCATCTGCCGGAATAAATATTATCTAATCGTTGATTTTTAAATTTTCTAGAATTGGCCAAATAATATATTAAAATATATCGAAAGTTATAATTATCATCATTAAAAGCAAATTAAACTCTATAAGATTGCTTTGTGAGTGTGTTTTGGGTCTTTAAATCTATAAATATATTAAGCGAAACATGGAGAATTGTTTAAAATTTTATCCTAATTAAAGTTACTTGCAGAAAAATATGGCGCTACAATGAGTACCAAGAAAGTGACATGCTTTCTACTTAAAAAATCAAAACATTGTATTTTGTTTAACATCTTTTTGCCGAACGCAAAGGTGGGTGATAAAAGAATGTGTCACAACACTAGCTTTGCTAAATTCAGGTAAGGGCCAACATGGATTAGAGCTGTAGTCATCATCAGTAAAGGGAGGGCCTCAATTTCATAACATCCTATGAGAGGGTTTGTGTGATTTTGTCAAATCTGACAAAGGTGGTGAAGTGGTAGGGCTGATTTTCAGGGCAGAATGCAATGTAATGCTTTTTATTAAAATGTTGTATTCTAATTTCAAAAAAACGATATCAAAATTTGAGCTTGATCTTGCCTTCTATGGGGAGATATTGTATCTTAGTTTGGTATTAAAGCTCGTAATTCCAACATAAAATTGTATTTCAAGTGTCGCGTTAAGTCGTGTAAGTCCTCCAGAACAGTTCTCTATTCATAAAAAGTCGTCGTTGGACGAAATTAGATAAAGGACTTCGGCTGGGCGCTCTACACACAATTTTCTGAAATCCTATTATAATATTTATAGATGTAAAATTGCGGGAGGATGGTATTCGTGTACCAAACGTTGCACCTCTCGCTTCAAAAATGCATTAATACCTATTTTAGGAAAATTTATATTCACTCTTCTTAGAAAAATGTACAGTAGCATCCCAAATATCTAAAATATAAGGATGAAAACTTGTAATAAAAGCGTGCAAACTTTTTCACATTTATATAAGCTTTGGGAATTTTCATTATTTATCTTTAAAATCTAACTGAATTTAATCTAATGAATTGTTGAATGTGTTTTTAATAGATTACGGAAACTAATTAAAATTAAAGTTTTAATGATGTTTTTTTTTGCAAGTTTTTTTTATTATACTCCTACCTGTCTCTCTCCCTGCCTTTTAATATCTGTTCGTTTTCTTCCCTCTTCCAGTAATTTAAGCATCAAAATGCCAAAGCCTGTAAACTAATCTATTATTACCGCTCTGAAACCTTCATAGTTTTCAGAAGTATGCTCTAAAGTTTCCAGACCAAAAAAATAAACTGCATCACCTTTGAATACTTATGTAAATATTCTGAAAGTTGTTGAGCTATATAAGAGTGAAGGTAAATTTAATTTTTGGGGGTAAAATTAAAAGGATGTAAATTTATTGAGATATAAAACTTTTATTAATATTTGGTGTTTCTTTATTGACATGTAAACAAGTAGCTACACGTTGAGGCATACTGTCTTACAGTTTTATGGCTTATTGAGGGAGATTCTAGACCAAGCCATTTACTTGCTGTTGAAAATTACTAGCCTGTGAAAATTGCCAATTTTTCCCCATCATGACACATACATGCTCAATTGGGAAAGACTTGGGGAACACGCGGGCCAGGAGAGGATGTCAACATTATGAATAAAGGCTCGTGAGATGTTGGCTGTATGTGGTCGGGCATTATCTTGTTGGAAAATGACACTGATAGTCTTCTCAAGAAATTGTAATACAGCAGGCTTTTTGCAAAACATCTGCAATGTATAGCTGAGCAGGTTAAAGAAGTCTTACTCTATAACTGATTCAACCCTACACCATGAAGTCATGGGTTCTTGCTGTATGCCTTACCACAATACAATCCGGATAGGATATTTCTTGGGGCCTACGTCTAAAATGTATTCTGCCATCATGAACCCCTAACTAAATCTTGATTCATCATAAAAAAAATGACAATTAAATTTTTGAGCCCCAAAGACCTTTCTATTCTCGCCAGCTGAACCTTGTCGCTTCTGTGTCTGGCAAAGAGTGGAATTCTTAATAAAGGATTAGAGTATTCTACTTCGATAATATGGTTATTAATGGTGTTTAGGGATAGATTGAATTCATTCTACACATGTAAAGCTACTTTAATCATTGGTAGAGTTGTTGTTCTTTTTTCTACAATCATCATTACAATCTTCCTATCATCTCTCTCTGTTATTACTCAAGGGCGACCTGATCCAGGTTTTTCTCTTTTCAAACTTTTCTGTTTCTCTGACCACTGAGACAAAATCTTTACAACAGTACTTTAATTGTAGCCTACTTTAATAAATATTTCTCTAGTCGAAATTCCACCATCTCGGAGTCTTATGTTTCTTACACTTGTGAAATCAGAAATTTATTACACTACGCTATTTTTTTTTGCCTTGGCAAAGTAGAGATTGAAGATGATCTGAAGAATTAAAAAAGAAACAAGATAACACCAATTGATGATACACTAGGAGGCTATATATATGAATGCATTTTCATGAATAAACAAGGTGATCTCTATGTACTTATAAGCTAGTTACAGTTTCAGAAATTCTATCATTTACGTTATTATTATGTATGCAGATTTTCTGAAAATATGCAGAGGCGTTTATAGGTGATGCTATTTTTTGAGCCAGTGTAATATGGATGTAAATTTTGCCAGGAGGATAACGATATATAAAAATGAAGGGCGCTTCTCACTACCAACACAATTAGACGACATCTATTATATAAAATAAAAAATAAATGTTTTCTGGTATACAGAATTTTATAACTCTTGTGAAATATTGGGGTTAACATTGAAGGGACGAGTAGTTTAGTATTCAGGTTTGTTGAACTATATTTTGTGTCAACACTCGTCTAACATCATATTGGAGTTGTCTTACACAATACTTATGAATATATTATGCCTTGTGTACACTTTTAAGGTAAGACATTAAACTTCTATAAAATTTGTTTTCAGTGAAAGACATTTGAGGTATTTATTACATTCTAAAGAGGGAGCATTTCTTTTAACTTGTACACGGAAAATATTCATCCTTTTAGACCAGCTTTTGTAAATATCATAAGCTAGGTTGTTCTTTTTGAGTGGCACCTAATACGGTTATTTTAGAACTTTGAGACTTGCTTTCTTCATTATACCCCCATAATGTAGACCTACTACACCAACCTCCCCAAATCGTCCAACCTCTCTAAAGCGACCGTCCAATTTTGGTCAAATATTTGTGTGGCTGCCTAGTGGAGGATTAACTTACATGAAGGTTGATTGATTTGCTATTTTCATTAATCTGTTCCAAATAGCGCGCATCATATTTTCATTGCCTTAAAAAAATGTGATCATATTGCTATGACAACGACCAAAGGCGTCTGAAACCGTACACCACCTGTGGACCGGGGGGAGACGGACCAATCAGGAGAAAGCTCAGCTGGCGGCAGCCAAGACTTGCTTCCCCAGTTTGACGGCGTGGTTGGATGATTCTCTCTGTCTGGTACTTGCTTGTTTTCCTTAATTCCCGAAGGTAAATAAATAATTTCTAACAAAGATCCCTACCGCGTGCTTATTTGACCATTCTTGATATAGCAGCAGCTGCGAAGTAATTGGAATATAATAGGTATACATATTAAAATATATTTAATATTAAAATATTACAAATCAATTGATTGATTGCAATTAATATAATTTATTTTAATTATCGCTTTATATACTTAATCATTAAATATTACTGTAATTATAAACCAGAGTGTGATGAAACTTACGGACTTAATTAGTGAAGCAGCTTATTCATCCCTCGAAATCAAATCCAACTCTTTCAAGCATATATCTAATATAAAGTGGTGGAATGGGAATCTTGAAAAATGATTTTTATTATATTAGAAACTTATACTATCGGCATAGAGTTATCATTAAATTACTTTTAAATTTGCAAGAAACAAGTACATTAACGCTATCGAAAGGGCTAAGAAAAAAAGTTGGAGAATACCCATTGAAGAAAATGAATCAAAAAACTAATTTTGAAACGCCTATAAAATGTTTAAATCTCTGAGATCATCCAACAACAATATAGGACTTCCAATGATCGATAATATACCGGATACTTTAAAGAGAGAAAAAATGAAAAGTCTCTTGAATGATTTATTTCCAGATGATAATGTACATTCAGATAAAGAGGTATATTATTATAAGAAACTATAAACCTGAATATAAAAACCAAAATAACATTTTTATAGAAATAAAATATGTTGAAAATATTAATTCCAAAATAAATATCAAGAAAGCACAAGGTCCAAATTTCATAAGTAATAATATGATCAAATATGTTTAATCCCGATATTATAACAAATATTCAAGTAGTGTATTGAATTAGGTTATCATCCATATATATGTAGAAAACACCATTGTAAAGATCTTTACAAAATATAATAAAATAGACCAATATCTTTAACGTAAAACATTTCTAAAGTTTTTGAAAACATAATTAAAAATAAAACCAATAAATATTATGAAGATAATAATTTGATTAATGTAAGGCAACACGGATTCACCAAACATAAATGAACGAACAGTGCAATGGAAGATATAATGGAAACCATACTGAAACACAGGCAAGGAGAACTGACTTCTCTGATTACAGTGGATATAGCAGGCGCATTCGAAAACGCATGGTGGCCAGCAATTATTAGAAGACTCGATTTAGATAACGTTTCCATAAAATTAATAAGAATTATACAATCTTATTTAAGCAAAGAAAGAAGGGAAAATTTCTCATATAAAGGTAATAATGTTACAAAACAACTAACAAAAGGATATTCTCAAGGCGGTCCTTTATTCCCAATATTAAAGAATAAACTAGCGGATGTATATATATTTACGCAATTTTGGCCTTAAATACCCATTTCTTGGTTTTTCAGGAAGCCATTGTGATCAAAAAATATTTTTTGGTCGCAATGGTTCAGCCTACTCCACGCTGACGAGCGCCAAAAGCGCGAAACGCGTTCGTGGATGGCTTTTCTTGATTTATCAAGAAATTGGGTTGGCCAAATATCAGGGAACATGCTAAATCAATGTTTAGTTGATTTCTGTTCCACCAGATGGCGCTCTGCCTTCTGTAAAGCACATGTGCTCCTGGTCAGGATATGCCATTTATAATATTGATTTCTACACCTGATCTTTTTATCTTTTAATTTCGTTTTTTAATATATATATATATATATATATTTTTTTTTTTGAAAATAAGGCCTATTTTGGATTTTAATACGATTATTTATTAATCCGATATTTCGATGGATCAATCTTCCATCTTTTACGAGGTGTTTTGCCGTGAAGCACGCAGCAGGTCGCGTGCCCCAGGTGAGCCACTAGACGTCTTCCAAGCTTATTAGGCGATAAACCATCTAATATATACATTCCAAACAGAGTAAATATAATCAAAAGAAAAAAGTTATATATGTAAATAACTATTGAAAATTAAGAGATATCGAATTAATTAAACAAATAAAATATAATAAAAATTGAAATAACTGTGAAATAAATATACAAATAATAGTAATAAATATCAACCTCTTGGAAAGTGTTTTGACCACCGCAACCTTATGACGGATAGGACCAAAAGAATTGCCTGGCAGTATTTGCATGGTATTTTATAAACCACATTCGCTCTATCTTCTGGCTTGTAGATTTGTTTTGTATCAGGGTGACGGAAGATGCTTCTTAAATTCTGGTTGGGTTGCTATCTGGTTGTAATATTGTGTTTTTTTAAACTTCTGGCTATTCTTTCACAGCCATAGCTGTAAGGTAGGGAGCAAAACATGTTCGGGGTTGAGATCTGTCTATTGTTCGTGGATGGAATTTTTGGTGCATATAATTGCTTTTTGATGAATTCTCTAGGATAATTATTGCTTTGTAGTTCTTGAAATAATCTAGCTCTTTCAATATTTTCATCAGTTTTATCCGTAAAATGTGTAGTCAACCTCTTGGAAAGTGTTTTGACCACCGCAACCTTATGACAGATAGGACCAAAAAAAATTGAAGTTCAGGTAACTTCCTGTGTGGGTTGGTTTTCGATAAATTTTCGTTTCAATTTTATTTTGATTTCTGGTCAGTTGTAAGTCCAAAAATGGTAGAGACCCATTTTCTTCTAACTCATAAGTAAATTTCAGAAAGGGTCTAAGACTATTTGGAAAATTTATAATTATGGAAACATCCACCTCTGTGATGCATAATACATCATCAATGTGTGCTTCCACATTAAAATTTGTAATTGTGTGGATTCAACGATTAACTTATCAATTTTATCCATGAAAACATTGGCTAATGCAGATGATATAGGATTTCCCATTGGAAGTCCCTTGACCTGTTTGAAATATCTGTTCTTATAGAAGAAGTAATTAAATGATAGGCAGAGTTTGATCAGTTCTATGAGAGCCTCCTTTGGGATAGAGAGGGGTAAGTCTGGGTGGGAATTTATGAATTATTGTAGAGCAAGAATTGCTTCTTTATGTGGGATGGAAGTATAAAGGGATTCTATATCAAAAGATATGATCCGGCTGTCTGGTGAAACTGGAGTATTTTTGATTGCTTCAATAGCTACTATTGGATTGGGGACTGTATGGAGAAGTTTCTTCTGGAATGGTGATATAATTGATGACCTAAATTTGGTGATGGGGTACAGGGGCGAGCCAGAATATGACACTATGGGACGTAATGGTGTATTGGGCTTATGAACTTTTGGTAGACCGTGTAAATTTGGAAGATTTTGAGCAGTGGCTTTTAAACTGTAGAAGGTTTTGTTATCTAGCTTGTATTTGCACTTAATTTTGTTAAATTGTCTATTGAAATCTTTTGTAAGATTGGTTAGGGGATTCTTAGTTAAAGGTATCGATATCTCTTAATTTTCAATAGTTATTTACATATATCAACCCAACCAGAATTTAAGAAGCATCTTCCGTCACCCTGATACAAAACAAATCTACAAGCCAGAAGATAGAGCGAATGTGGTTTATAAAATACCATGCAAATACTGCCAGGCAATATACATAGGAGAAACCAGCAAACCTTTATCTGAAAGAATTAACCAGCACAAATCCGCACTAAAGCACCATAACCCGACATCCCTACTGGTAGATCACGCATTCAACAATAGTCACACTCCAGACTTCGATCACACATATATAATACATCAAAACATCAAAGAAAAACATTGCCGTTTATTTTTAGAAAGCTGGAGCTCATTAGAAAATAAAAATAGTACCAATAGAAAGATTGACTTGCCAGATGTACAGGGTGATCCAAAAGTCCCGCACAACTTTAAAAATTAATAACTCCGCGAATATTCGCGCTAGAGCAATGCGGTAAACACCATTGTGTTCAGGATGCAATGGGATTTTTTATGGCAAATAATGAAAAATTCGAAATTGATTTTAGTTACAATTTTATTCGCCAGATGGCGCTCTACCAGAATCAGAGATTCAGCGGCCAAATTGTTTGATAAATTGAAAAATATAACTGATCGACACGTATTTTTCCTTTTTGAATACCAGGAAAGAACCCTAATAATATCAAATAACAAATTAATAAAACACCACTTCGCCAAAAGTATGAAGAATTGGTTAACGATTTTCAAATACAATCAGAGATATGTAAAATAGGTAAATGCAAATTAAAACATGTAGCAAAAAGAAAATTGATATTTTAGATACGGTTTGTTTCCGAAGATAATAAATTTCTAATATTTTTAATTCAACTCTCACTCAGTATCGATTATATTTATTTTAATTCATTTGAAAAATATGTATCTATCTCTGATAATTTATTTTACTCTGGAATGCCGTTGTTGTTGTCGTGTTCAATAAAGATCCTCAGATGTACCATGCATCTCCATCACATCAGCAGCAATGTCCACTATCTTGGGTGTGTAAAGCTGCTGCCCTGGGTCTATGTCAAATTTCTGCAAGGCTGCGGCCATTGCTGGCTATGAGAATATGTGGGTAGGTGTAAGTTCCACACCAGGACAATTGTTGCATGCCCTATAGGTTCTTGTGCCATCTGGATGTATTGTCATTCCTTTATAGTGTTTTGTTCTAAGTCTTGTTATAGTTTTTGTCATTTTTCTCTCAGAGTTTATTTCGCATTTTGATCTTTTCTTATTTTTTGTTTAATTATCTTGTATTATGACAAAGATTCAGCTTCAAATAATGACATTTGTTCTTTCCTTTGGCTCACCTTTCTGGCTTCCTTTGCCAATTCAAATGCCATTCCATTACCCCCGATCCCAGCATGGGCAGGGATCCAATGTAGAATGCAGTTATTCTCCAATGGTTCCAGTTGGGTAAGTAACGAGTGTATTTTCTGTGTGATTTTAGTATTGCCCTTCTGAATTGCTTCTAGAGCGGATATGGAGTCGCTGTATATTAAAATTCCTTCTGCTTGATGCAGGGATGGTTGGTTAAGGCATACATCAAGGGCTTTTCTGATAGCTGTCAGTTCACAAGTGAAGTTTGACGAAATCTGTCCTGCTCCTTCTTTGATTTTGATGTTTGTTCCATCTTGCAGTATTATGTTAATTCCGGCTCCTCCATTACTCAGGGTAAGGTCTGAAGATCCATCTGTATATGCTGTTAAAGGGCGTGGCCTAGCATTTTTAATCAATAATTTGTACTATGAGGACATAGCCGTTAATATTCCAAACACATTAGACCTCGAAACCCAAGGTATCAAAGTCTACCTCAATCAAAACAAAGCCATCAACATATACAATATGTATCACCCTCCAAACAATACATTTATTGACGATGGAACAATGGCTCAATTTCTTACAGACAACACTATTATTTTAGGTGACCTTAATGCCAAACATCAACTATGGGGATGTTCTACCTCAAACCCAAGAGGCAAAATACTATCAAACATATTTGACGACAATGCCTTCATGTGCTTAAATGATGGGAATCCTACCCATCATTCTTACAGCTATAATACTGCACAAGCCCTTGATATAAGTTTTTACTATCCTGACATTTTCCACAAATGCAAATAGCAAATATTAAAAGGTTTGAAAGTGATCATTTGCCTAATTTGATAGCAATTAGCACCAAGACCAAAACTAGCTCAATTAAGAAAAATTATGGAACTTCAAAAAGGCTAATATGATATCTTTCAAAAACACCATTATTAAAGCAGCCAAAGTTTCAATACCAAGAGGTTATATTAAGAAATGGATTCCAAATTATACACACCAGGCAAAAAATATTCAAACACTTAAAACTAAAAGAAATGAACTACAAAAAAGTGCACCCAAAACCAAACAAATTGTAGAACTGAACTGAACATTGTGATTGCAAAAATAAAAAGATTATACGTAAATGTGAAAAGGGAAAAATGGAAACAAACTTGTGAAAACCTGAACCCAAGAAACCCAAATACAAAACTTTGGAATTTGGCAAAACAAATTGACAGAGTCCAGCCACAAACTGAAAACACAAATATGATTGAGAATACAGATGGTACACCAGCAACTAATGACAAAATTGCTGCCAATCCTTTAGGTAATTCATATCAAATAGTAGTAAAATCAAGGTTGAAAAAAGGCCCGAAAGATTATTCATGACTGTAAAAATGTCACCAGCACTCATAATATTTTCCATGAAAAAAATCAATATGAAAGAGCTAGCTTATGCATTAGAAAACACTGGCCTAAACAAGACTCCTGGGCCAGATGGAATCCATGGCCGAATGATATCAAACTTGGGCAAAATTGGCAAAGAAAGACTTCTTAATATTTTCAATAACTCCTGGAAAACTGGAAAATTGCTTCAAAACTGTAAAAATACAACAATAATTCCCATTAAAAAACTTGACAAATCTGCTGATGACCCAAAAAACTACCGACCTATCTCCCTTGCAAATATTTGCTGCAAATTAATGGAAAAAATTATATTCAGACGACTCACCTACCACCCCGACACAAGAAATCTCTTACCAGAAGAACAATATGGATTTAGGAAAGGACATGGGACAATAGTCCAACTCTTATTTTTCACACAAAAGGTAAAAGATGCACAAAACAAAAATCCAACTAACCACACCATAGCTGCTCTTTAGACCTTACACAAGCTTTTGATAAGGTATGGAAAAACAAGTTAATTACAAAATTATACAAACATTTCAAAATTGATGGAAAAGCTATCACTTGGATAAATGATTCCCTTAAAAATATATACATCAGGGTCAAATATAATGGCACTCTATCTAAAACCTTCAAATTGTACCAAGGATTACCACAAGGATCAGTCCTTAGCCCAACTCTCTTCACCCTATTTATTGCAGGCATAGAAGAAAAATTTTCACATAAAACCAATATTGGACTTTTCGCTGATGACATTATTCTATGGAGCAGCAACACTAACTGGAAAAAAGCTGAAAGAGATTTGAACAAGACTATTCTCCACTTAGAAAAATTTGCTAATAAACATAAATTAGAATTTAACCCCCAAAAATCTGAAACCTGTCTTTTTACTACCGATAAGAAACTATACAAAATAAGACCAAATATTATTCTGAAAGAACAACAATTGCAATATAATAAACATCCTAAATATCTCGGCTACACCCTGGATCCAGAAATTAACTCCAGTAAACATATTGAAGGAGTTGTTAGAAAAGGAAGAGACCGACTAAAAATCTTGAAATATATTTCAGGAAGAGTGGAGAGCTGAAGCAACAACACTAAAATTAACTTACACATCTCTAATGAGACCTATCTTGGAATATGAATTTCAAATCTATGTTACAGCATCTGAAACAAATCTAAAAACACTGGAAAGGATACAACTAAATGCACCTAGAATTATTACAGATCTTCGAAATACCTGCCCTAATAATATTGTACTTTGCGAGGCAGACATTATGCCCTTAAAGGATAGAATAAGCCACAATCTGCCAAAATATATAAACAAAATCAAGAGTTATGAAAATAAACATAGAACTTTCAATTAATACTTATTTGGGAACCCAATATAAGACTCAAAAAAGAAGGCCCTCTCCACCTGGCCAAAAGAAATGGATTTTTAAAATATAAAGTGGAAAAATATTATTTAGCTGAAAAAATATCTCCATGCGAACCACTAACAAAATGTTATTTTTAATGCCACTTTAAACGAACCCACCAACAAACAATACCAAAATCCAGAATACTTAAAACAATTATCATTAGAAATAATTAATAACATTCCTAAAAATGCAATAACTATCTATACCGATGGTAGCAGAGACGAGTTGGGACACACTGGCAGTGGCTCTCTCATTAAAACCACAAATGGCAATGAGAAAATGAACAGAAGAAACCCAGATTTTTGCTAAATCTTCAGATCAGAACTTATAGCCATCTATGAAGTCTTAAAATCCATCAGAAATACTAAACATCACGATATATGGATTCTTACTCATAGTAGAAGTGCCATACAACACTTGAGTCACACAGGGGAACTTAGAGACAAAGTAAGCAGGAACATAATTGGTTATCTCCAAAAACTCTCAATACCTCAAAAATTCACCTTCAATGGATATCCTTACATGTTAGCATTGAAGGCAATGAAGCTGCTGATGCGCTAGCGAAAAAATGCACAAAAGAACCCTTGCTACAGAAAAATAAACTTTTAAAGAAATAGAAACAGTAGCCAAAATAAACAAGAACTGGAGGATCCCACCTAAGCACAGTTGGTACACCCTAGAAGCAGATGGCCACCCAGACCTTTCAGTCCACAAGCCGGCATGCGAAGCATGCCCTTCGCTGCTATTCTGTTCAACTCATAAGCCAAGTAACGGTATCCAAGCTAGTGCTTGGACATTGTACCTGGAAACACCACCTCCCAGACAACGTGTCTGGAAGGATTTCTATACCGGTGGTCTTTAATCACAGCAAAATAGGAAACTATCTACTGTGTCCAGCAGGGACCGCGGGGAGGCAGCCCCCGGTCGACTCTGTTCACTCACAGCTGAGGAAAAGCTCAGCTGCCACGTCGTGGGCTTTCTCAAGAAGCTTGCTGTGATTTCTCAGCAGCTTACTCTCGATCGCGCCCCTCGCCCTCCTTCTCTCTTCCTGCACACCCACTACCCTTGGACAATCCGAGACGTAGTGGCGTGCATTCACATCCCTTTCTCCATAGACGCAATCAGGGTTTCTCTTAATTTTAAATATGTGGAGACTTGGGGAAGAGCCCATGTCCCGAACTACCCTAATGAGTTTGTGGGACATTACCTTACAGAGGTACTTGGGTGTTGTTACCCCATTGAATACCTCTCTCCCCTTCACACTGTTCCTCCATCTGTCCAACCATAAGTCCTGGACGTGACCCCTGATCCTCCTATAAACTTCTTTCTTGGTCACTGGGGTCCTCATTGATCTACCTCTAAAGCATCCTGCCTTAGCGATCCTGTCTGCGAACTCATTACCTTCGATGAGGCTGTGTCTCCTAAACCAAGGGAGCTCCGGAGCCCGCGTCATCATCTCCAGCTCCTGGATTATTTGATGCGCGAGTTGCCCTTTCTCCAGATTGATAACGACGAGGTCCGACATACAATCTGAATAGAGGCGGTCCGGGCTGAAGTTCTTCTCGGCACACACTCTGAGGGCTACCCTGATCGCAACCAGCTCGGCTGAAAAGACCAATTCGTCCACTCTGAGTGTTAAACCTTCTTGGAAGATCAGCTCTCCATTAGTGTATATCACTACCCCAGCTCCAGTATTGGTTCCAGACTTACTACCATCAGTGAAAACCTCCGTGCCAATCCCTGTCGGCCCTCTAGGACTCCAATTCCACTTTGGCAACCACTGCGGAGGCTTCCTTGTGTCCCTCTTCGATTCCAGGGCCCCCGCTTAAAGTCCCAGGGCATCTTTCCTTTTCTCCCAGATCTTCTGTCTGATGGTCTCCTCCTCTAGTTTCAATCCCAGGGGAATAAGCCCAGCGAGGACCAAAAAGGCCTCACTGCTGGTAGTGCGATATCCCCCTGTGATTCTGAGTGCCGCTGTTCTCTGCACTCTCTCTAGAGTTGTTGCCACCTTCTGATCCCTGTTTCGGCGCTACCAAGCCCCGGAAGCATATAGCAAGATTGGCTCGACACAGGAGAGGCAGAGGTTCCTAAAAATAGTACCCTCCTTTTCTCGCCCCTCCCTCCCTCCCCCCCCCCCCCCCCCCCCCCCCCCGCCCCTGTTGAGAGCCAACCAGGACTGGCCTGCACAACGCCTTCCTGCCTCTCGCCACCATCTCCTCCGCTTGGTATTGCCAACCCATCTTGTCATCAATGACCACCCCCAGGATGGTCATCCTATTGACCAACGCTACCCTCTGTCCTTCCATCCGGATAGCCGGCTTGTGTTTCCTTTTAGTTCTTATGTCCCTAGGCTTAAAGCTGAGGGCTTTAGTTTTGGAGACATTGAACTTAAGGCCAGAGTCATGGGCCCAGATCGAGAAAATTTGGAGAGAAGTTTCAACACACTTCTCAGCCTTCGCTCTCGAAGCAGCCTCAATGATGAGGAACTGGTCGTCAGCATAGAGAACCAGCCTGTCTCCCTCATGGAGCTCCTCCTGGAAAACGGTGTTTACCAGGATATTCCACAGAATAGATCCGCAGCAAGAGCCCTGGGGGCAACCCCTAGCACAGTTTCTTTCCAACTTCCGCCCACCAAAACTGAGGCTAATCCGTCTATCCCTCAGGAAGTCACGAATCAAGCTGCACAAATTATCAGGACAACCCATGTCCATCAAATTTCTCATCAGCTTGTTCCAGCTCATGGAGTTGAACGCGCCTTCAATGTCCAGGGCCACGAAAAGAGCCCAAGCACCCTTATTTAAGCCCATCTCAACCCCCTCTAACACCTCGTTCAGAGCTGTGGTTGTGGACTTCCCTTCCCTAAAACCATGTTGAAAAGAGGAAAGGAGCTCATTAATCTCTAGCCAGTGCTTGAGTCGCTGAGCTAGTAGGCTATCCAGGACCTTACCTAGACACGCTAGTAAAGAAAGCGGACGATAATCATTAGGAGAATTACCCTTTCTACCAGACTTTTCGAGAAGCACTACTCGGGCAACCTTCAATGCCTCAGGAAATGTACCAGTGTCCAGGCACTTATTGAATAACCTGGAAAGAAGCGATGGCTGCATCCTTACCAGGGCTTTCACGACCGTGTTATCGATCCCTTCGGGACCAGGAGATTTCCTTTTCCCGAACTTGAAAGCCGTCAGTTTCACCTCATTCTCAGAAAAGGGCGGATCCACCAAACCACAAGTGGTCAGAGAGATCTCGTCCTCTGGTTCCTCGTTTCCGAAGTGCCGATCCAAGTTGTTTTTATTTTGTCTTCTGCTTTCGAGCGAGTAGGTCTAGAACACATTCTCTCTGAATTTTCTCATTGTTGGTGGATGAAACAGCACCATTGATTATTTTAGCCGCTTTTGCTTGAACACTGTCTAGTCTTACTTTTAGTGATGAGCTTGAGGGAGCCCAGACCGGTGTTGCATATTCCATTATCGGTCTTATTAAGGTGGTATATGTTGTTCTGAGAATTCTGGGTTTTGCTCCCCAATTTGTTCCACATAGCCTTCTCAGAATGTTTAGTTTTCTGATAGCTCTATTTGAGGTGCTAATTATGTGTGTTCTGAAAATTCCAATTCCTCATCAATAATAATTAAAATAATTCTGTTGACATCTTGTCAATACATGCACAGTCTGCACTATTAAAAAAGATAATATGCATTATATACACTATGTACAATGAATATGGCGCCTCTTCCAGCGCTGCAGAGTTTGGTGGAGAATCGCCAGTGGGTCTCCAGCGAGACCACGCATTTTGCGATCTACGATGAATACGTAGATCGCGTACTTCGCCGCTTAGGAGATGTTGATGGCGTGGTCCTCGAGACCAACTGGAAAGATCCAGGACTGCAGCATCACACCTAGGTATTATGGATTTCTAATTTTATCAATTATTTGTTTGTTTATGCTTATTTTGTGGTTATATTTATGCCTTTTCCCCTGGGAGTGGAGAAGACGCATAGGTTTGTTTTTATTGGGTTTATGGTCATTTTGAGTTCCATTGCCCACTTCTCCAGTTCTCTCATTGATGTGTTCAGTATTTTTTTTTTCTATACTGCTACTTGTGTGCCATATGGCTATATCATCTGCATAACAGGCAACTTTTGTGTCTTCAGTGAGGTAAGGATGGATGTCGTTAATATATAGCAGATAGAGTAGAGGACTGAGCACAGATCCCTGAGGTACACCAGCCCATGTTCTTCCTTCCTTGGAAAATTCTCCATTGACCCGAACCTTTAACCTTCTTCCCCTTAAGAAGTCTGCAATCCAGATTAAGGTTTTTCCTCTTACTCCAATGTTGTGCAGCTTTTCACGTAATTTCTCCCTCCACACTCGATCAAAAGCTGAGGTCATATCAAGGAATATAGCCGTGGTCTTCTTTGGCGGTTTTTCCCGGAAAGAATATATTATTGATTGACAGAAGTAGTAAGTTGATCAGTTGTACAGTGCTGGGATCTATAGGCCGTTTGGTAGAGGTTTATTTTATTATTTTTTGTGAGCCAGACTATGAGCCTAGAGTGGATAATTCGTTCTGGTATTTTACAAAGTATGCTGGTGAGAGCAATTGGCCGATAGTTCTTGTATTCCTTGGCATCTTTGTTTGGCTTCAGTATTGGCACTATAATTGATATCTTCCAATTCTTTGGTAGTTTACCAGTTTGCCATGAAATGTTCAGTATTCGTAGGAGTTGATTATTAGCTTTGACTTCAAAGTGTTTAATCATTTGACCAAAGATTAGATTATCTCTTGGTGACCACTTGGATTTTTTTTATTGATGAGTTTAGCTCATTCAGTGTGAAGTCTCTCGAGAAAATATCTTGTTGATGGAAGTTTCTTGCTTGTTTAACTAACTGGTTTATATTATTTTTAGAGTCCTGTCTTCATTCGTATAGTTGAGTATGGAAGTGCTTGAAAGATATTTAGCAATTATGTCAGCCATCTGTTTGTTCTCGTTCTCGCTGTTCTATTCATACCGGTTAGAGTATTGGAGGATTGGTGTTGGTTTTGATTGTTCTCTAACACTCTAATTATATTCCAGTGTTGGCTGTCCTTTCTTGGATCCATTTTTTCCGCAGAATTCTGCCATTTTTCTTGTTTGAATATCCAAATTTCTTGTTATATTTTGTGAATAATTTCAATGAGTTCCTTTCTGTTTTATTTGTTTTAAGAAGTTCATTGATATTGTCTCTCTCTCTGAAATCATTGCCTCGATGTTGTGGTCCTTCCAGTAAGGTATCCACAGGTCTTTACGTCTACCTCTAGTTATCGATGCTCTTTTGCAGCTTTTTAAATGTTCGAAGATAATTTTTCCAAGTTTTTGTCAAGCGTTCTGTAATTCAATTTTTCGTTGCACAGTTCTTCAAGCTTTTCTGTGAATTTTTTTCAAGTCGGCTTTCCTAAAATTCCATGTTCTTTTATTCTAATGGACATTCTCATTTTGAAGTTTAGGGTTATTAAAATTGGTCTGTGGTCACTGATTGCACCTCTCAGGATTTTCCATTGTGTTGTGGGTGCGATGTTGTAATTTATCGCTCTGATGTCTATTGCGGATTCTGTGCCTGTGGACTTAGATAGGTGTTCTTTTCGTTATTTAACGGTGTAAGGTCGAGGTCGGTTAGCATGTCCTCAACCTACTGACTTTTGTTATCCTGGACAGGTGATCCCCGAATTGAACTTTTGGCGTTAAATTCGCCGAAGTATGATTGTGATATCCGAAGACGCTTCACTTAAGGTCTCTATTGTGTGTACCCATACAAAATTCAAAGATTTCACGAGCTGAAAGTTGGCGATTTTGAGATGCGTCAAGAATTCGCTGCATGGGTTTTCCGGCAAATTGATATTGATGAAAACTGGCTGTCGAATGTTCTGTGGACAGATGATGCTCACTTTTCTCTAAACGGAGAATTTAACATTCAAAACAGCCGCATTTTGGCAACAGAAAACCTTAGGATTTTCACAGAAATGCCACTTTACCAGTCTAGAGTTACAGTTTTGTGTGGGTTCACTTCTTTTATTATTGGGTCATTTTTCTTTGAAAAATCAATGGAAGAACTTTTAAAACCGTTTTTGTAACTGGTGAACGTTATGAGAAAAGGGTATTCCCATATTGCAGGGCAAAAGCACTAAGCGAAATAACATTCATGAAAGATGGAGGACCTTCTCATATCTCCCGAGGTGCCAAACAATTGCTGAAGGATACGTTCGGTGAAAATCGTGTGATAGGTCGCCACTTTATATACCAGTGGCCTCCAAGATCAACAGACTTGACGCCTTGCGAATTTTGTTTATGGAGATACATTAAATCGTGTGTTTATCGATGCTGGCCTACCACATTGGCCATGTTGAAGGCTTCTATCAGATGGCACGCTTTATCAATTTAACAGATGTTATTTAATGCTTTCCATTCTGTCATTTATCGTCTGCAGGCGGTGATTGAGAATGAAGGGTGCCACATTGAGCAAGGATTGTGACCTAATACAAGAGAGAAGGCAGTTACCTCATGTGTTATATAAGCCGCCATGTATTATATTATCTACCAATATTTTGCAGCTCTTTGTGTTGGGATATGGGGATAATAAATGCTGTCCTCACATCTTGACTCTTTTTTTTTTTTTGTGAACAGTAATATTTTGTTTGTCATTTGCTCACATATTATGTCGTGCAAACCAGAGTGTTATAACTTCTCGAATAACACTGGTACACACAATTTTACCCCTTATGTTTAGTTTTTCGCTCATTAGAAGAAATACTTAGATAATAGATAACATAGAAATACATACATAAGAAATACATGTAGCATAAGGAATATTTTCTGTACACCAATAACTTTAGAAATTTTGTGAAAAAATAATACAAAATGATTTTACTACCACGTTTTTCAACGCAAAAGGTCGATTTAAAATTTATTTTTATTTGAGGGGACACATTTTTTAAAATTGTGTACAGTATAATAAACAATGATAACATTTGACAAGCCCATAGGATATTTGGAATAAAGTACGACAAATATATTTTGTCACTCCCCTCTATATTTCATTTGTTGGATCATGACAAATATCCAGTTAAATAGTTAAGGGTCGCCAATCAGTCAAGAAACTACACATTTCTTATAGCAAGAAATCCTATTAATAGTGCCATCATAATTTTTGGTACTATATTAACATTTCAAAAATTCGTGTATTGATATCAGCAGTGTTTTTCAAACATTCAATCTATTTCACAAAACCTCATATAAAAAATAAATATTTTTCTGCATGTTTTAATTTGCATTTACCTATTTTACATATCTCTGATTGTATTTAAAAATCGTTAACCAATTCTTCATACTTTTGGCGAAGTGGTGTTTTATTAATTTGTTATTTTATATTATTAGGGTTCTTTCCTGGTATTCAAAAAGGAAAAATACGTGTCGATCAGTTATATTTTTCAATTTATCAAACAATTTGGCCGCTAATTCTCTGATTCTGGTAGAGCGCCATCTGGCGAATAAAATTGTAACTAAAATCAATTTCGAATTTTTCATTATTTGCCATAAAAAATCCCATTGCATCCTGAATACAATGGTGTTTACCGCATTGCTCTAGCGCAAATATTCGCGGAGTTATTAATTTTTAAAATAGTGCGGGACTTTTGGATCACCCTGTATATACTCAGTTTAGAACCTCTTAGATGATTATGCTATTTACATGTTTATTTTATTTCATTTTTAATCGGATATTTATTACTATTTATTACTAATATTTATTTCACAGTTATTTCAATTTTTATGATATTTTATTTGTTTAATTAATTCGATATCTCTTAATTTTCAATAGTTATTTACATATATAACTTTTTTCTTTTGATTATATTTACTCTGTTTAGAATGTATATATTAGATGGTTTATCGCCCAATAAGCTTGGAAGACGTCTAGTGGCTCACCTGGGGCACGCGACCTGCTGCGTGCTTCACGGCAAAACACCTCGTAAAAGATGGAAGATTGATCCATCGAAATATCGGATTAATAAATAATCGTATTAAAATCCAAAATAGGCCTTATTTTAAAAATATAAATGCATTATGGATTGCTCTATATTCAGAATATATATATATAAATATATATATATATATATATATTCTGGGTTTTACCCGAGTAAAGGTTTGTCTAACGAATCTCTCGATAAAGTGAACATTTTTTCCCGGTCCTTTGAAAAATACTCGATAAGTTGAATAAAATCAATATTAATTGGTTCCCTCGGTAATTGGAAGTTAAAGGAATAGTATCTTGCCTTGAAATTGTATCATTATTCTTGTATGGATGTACCCTGCTTCGCCCGGGTTTTACCCGAGTAAAGGTTTGTCTAACGAATTTCTCGATAAAGTTAACATTTTTTCCCGTCTCTTGAAAAATACTCGATAAGTTGAATAAAACCAATATTAATTGGTTCCCTCGGTAATTGGAAGTTAAAGGAATAGTATCTTGCCTTGGAATTTTATCATTATTCTTGTCTCAAATAAATTGCCGGGTCATCCTGAATTTTGTCTATCCTAATTTTCTACATTACAAAATCATCGTATCATCATGATAATATTTAGAGCAGGTTGTTGAATTATAGCAGATAAATTAGAATATTTATCTTGATTGTTTTCAGGCGAAAAGTTATTTCAAAATTTTATTTGCTAGAAACCTTCCCAGTAATATACTAAATAACTTCCCAAAGTTTAATGGCGTTCCAATGAGTGGTTTGGTCAGGCATAAAGGACACACACACACATGCATTCATTTATATATATATATAGATTGTTGAACGATTTGCTGAATAATTTCGAACATCGAAATGCAGAAATAAATTGCTATGCAGACAACGTTTCTATCATTTTCTGGAACAAGTCTGTCGAGAATCTAAAAAAAATAAGCGAATATATTCTATGATATGTGATGCAATGGTGTAATAGGAATAAATTATCAATAAGCCAAAAAAAAAACGAATTTACTTTATTTACATAATAAAGCTAATGTTCCAATTGAAATACCGATTATTATTTTAAACCCAGTAGATCAAGTTAAAATATTAGCCATACAATTCTCAAATCATAGAATAAAAATAATTTTTACAGAATTTTACACCACATATCAACGATATTTTGTGCAGGATTGTAAGAATGAAACATTTTCATTTAGTGGAAAATGTGTAGAATAAATACTAAAAAATAAGGAATAATTCTGTATAAAAACAAATATCAGGCCAGTTCTCACGTATGGTTCAGAAACCTGGTGCAAATGTACAAAATTAAAGTGTCCTTTTGGGCCACATAAAGATCCTGTAGCTCTTGGAATAATTGAACCCTTTGATCACGCCGATCAGGGGTTGGTTTCTTTGTAAACCATCTTATACATATTTTTCTATTATATATATGCTAAATCATTATTTATATTGCATTATATTCAAATATATCACACAACTCTCTAATAGCTATTCTTCGAATATGACAGATAAGGTCATCTACCTTGTCTTCGTTTTCAGGGTTGGTTGCTGTTGATGGCCCCCCATAAGTGGTTTGTCATTCAAACTTCTGAATCTTTTCATCCATTTTTTCCACTTTCCACCTCAATTGTGGCTTCTTTGTATACATATTTCAGTTTCTGGTAAATCTCTGAAGCTGTTCATCCCTCCATTTCCAAAATTTCAACAACGGCTCTATGTTTCTGTTTTGATTCCATACTTCCACCTAAGGTATCTGAAAACAAAATGGATATTTATTAAATAAGTGTTAACCTAACAACGTGTTGATATTTAAATAAAATGGGTCAAATGTAATTCAAATTATGGGCAAACAGGTATTACAACAGAAGAGCCAAAATTACCATTTACAAAATTTCAAAGTTTCTGAAGAGCACACATTTTTTTCTTGGCAACAATGAAAAATACTCGCATAAATAAAGTTTTTAGATAGAAAAACGAATCTATTTATTCATAGGAAAAATATCATTTATTCATATATAATATCTTATTTTGGAAAAAATGTATAATATGTATTTTAAAAATATAATACTTATTATGTTACACACTTTTACTTCTGTTTTTATATTAATATTATATATATGTACATACATAACTTTGAGAATATAATTCGTTTCTTACTATTTTACTTGAAACAACAAACTATACGTCACAGCCAAAGCACTGGTGAAGACACCAAAATGTTTTGTGTCGAATTAAAACCTACACAGAAACATCCGACGACGGCGTCATTCGAGAACTTCCGACGGACTGACGACAGTGACGACACGGGGTGCGGTGAGTATAAGTGGCTGAGAGATAGAATCGATGCCTAGTCCTCGTTAATTGATTCAGAACGATTTTTAAATGTTTTTTTTTTCAAATAAAATGAATAATATTTGTGTATGGAACTATAAAAAGAGCCACATGTGGCTCGCGAGCCGCAGTCTGCCGACCCCTGCCTTAGTATTATGGAAGACTTTCCATTTGTACATTATTATTTTCAAATATATTACAAATAAGGATAAAATATCTCGATTAAAATACTGTGAAATATATCAACATTGAGAGATAAAGTTATTTGACTATACACAAGAGCATCATGTCTTACAGAATAATACATTTTCGTCGAATATTTTGTGTATTTTTATATTTTAAATTTTTAAACAATTTCCCCAAAAGAAAACTCAAACTTGTACTTAAATAAATCTAGTTAAGAGCCTCAATTCGACAAGAAATGAATTGAGAAATCGATTGATTCTATTTTAATAATTTCACAATCGAATGCCTAATTGAAATATAATTATATCGTCGTTTAGTTTTCTGTCCTCGCCTTTTTAATTAATAGGAATACAGATTAATTGTTGCTGAGCTATTCGATTGGCCATTCACGGAATAATTAGATTAAAATATAATTCCTTATATAAAAAAGAGATTTTTTCGTTTAAAATTTGAATTACTTCGATTAAACAAACATTTCGCACTCAAATAGAACGCATTCAAGAACGAATTTGAAAAAGATTGAATGGTAATTATTTGTTTTTGGAAAAATCCAATTAGTTTTTCCTATTTTTTCTCTTGCTAGAACACCCAATTTTTTAACAAGCGCCGAAGTTCAATATTCAGAGATATGTACTTGCTATAGAAATCCGAAGTGAAACATATTCTACAAATTTCATAATCATTTCCAATCTGAACAAAAAAAAAAAAGAATTTTTATTTCATTTCTTCTTTATCGTGTGCAAAAAACGTGTTTATTTTCAATATTGTATTTTTATGTGAGCCAAACCACCTACTAAAATATAGCATGTGTATCGACTTTGAAATAAATTTATTGGTGTGGCGAAATAGCATCAATTGAAAAAAAAAAGTGAGAAATAATTTTGAAGATTTTGAATAAGAATAAATTATTTTGATAATTTTATCCAAATGTTACGATGCTTTTCAGCCGCTGATGTTTGCATACAAGGTTTGTGGGGTCGTTGTAGATACAGCTTAGTTCGATATAGTTTATTTGAGAATTTTTAGGAGATTAATATCGATATACAGTAGATGGACTTGCCTTCGTTGTCTTCCACAAGAAGGATCCTCCTCGTCCTCCATGGCACCGTCTTTCCGTTTATTCCAAACGGTCACACGCCCGGAGACAACTTGCCGCGTCTTCTGTCACCGCAGATATCACCAAAACTGTCTGTCCTCCCCTATTCTGGAATACCGTCGTGGCGCCTGTCCTCCTCACATACACATGCGCCATCCTCCCGCAGCTGGAGTACATCCATCTTTCTCCAACTTCACTCTAGATCTTTGCCTTCCGAATATCTTGTAATACAGAAATGAGCGGATTATCCATTTCACATTTTACAAGGGACTGTCATTAAGTAATGCGCACACAATGACCTATAGAAAAATATTTGAATAATATATCATTATATTAAAAAAAGGTTTTCTGATCATATTAACATTCCTTTTCTTCACACACGCATATATTCGAACTAAATTATAAAATATATTTATCTGTTCTATTTTTTCACAGATAGGCAGCTTGAAAAAAAAGTAAACACAAGAATAACCGACAAGGGTCGGTGATGGAGTTCCTGTTTAACTCCGGAGACATTTCAGCTACTGTAGTTCTTTCGAAGTTAGAGTATGTGTAGAGAAACAAAGCCATAGATAGAAACACAATAAAAATATAGAATGAACGTTTCCAGGCTGGTGATTTGGATATCAGTGTTATAGAAATGCCAGGTAGACCAACCTCTGTAGTGACGGACCGGCATTTGGCTCTAACGGAGGAATTGATCAACAATTACCGGTCAATATCGAGGAAGTGTTCTCAAATCTATTAATTATCTTGGATATAAAAAAAAATTATGTTCAGAGTGGGCGCCAAAAATTATTATACAAAAAAATAAATGATGAAAATTTAAAAAGAGATTTGTTTAGATCTTATGGAGACTTTTTCTGCAGAACCTTCTCAGGTGTTTGAAGGTGTAATAGCATGTGATAAAACTTTGTTTTACAATTATGATTCTTCTTCAAAGCTCCGAGCCTAATGACTCATAAAACATCGACATTAAAGGAAAAATCAAGGCTCTCTCTTTTAAAGGACAAAATCATTTACAATATCTTTTTGGACTAATATAAAGGCTTCTATTCAATGAAATACATTATTCTATAAACATGTAAAGGTTTTTTAAATCACTAGAAAAGCTAAAAATAGCAATTTAAACAAAAAGACCCAAATAAAAATAATAAAATCGCATTTTTCAGGATGATGCGAGACCTCACACGGCGCATCTGATTTTAGCGAAGATTGCAGGATATGGGTGGACTTTGATGCCTGATCCTGCGTATAGCCCCCTGACCTAACTCTCAGACTTCTATTTGTGTGTAAGAATGAAGAGGTTTTAACGTGGTAAAACATTTGAAAGTGATGCAATTTTACCCCAACAAGAAGGAAGGAGGATATATTGTTTGATTCAAATATGTAGAGGACTGTCGGGAGTTTTTAAATAAAGAGTTTCAGTTTTCTAGTTTGTCAATAGGAAAGGTTATTATTAAATAAGATGATAAATAAAACAGATTGTGATATAAATAAAAGTATGAAAGCAATATCAAAAGAGGAATTTAATGTAAACTACATATTTGACGTTAATGAGTTGTGAAACTGAAGTAGCGACAAGGATTTCCACGTCGGAACACGGAGACCAGACACCACATTATGATTCATCAATGGAATAATTGTATTTTAGCTCTAGATGGCCAATGTAACATCTCTCATCGTCTGGCTCACTTCTTAATTATGTGGCCTCTTGAGTGTGTTGTTGTTGTGTGTTTCCATCATAGAAATATTTACATATGTCTTAAGGCGTTAATGCTGTTCCTTGGCCATAGATGTACAATCTTACTAAGGGTCATTATATAACTTCATTACACCCTCAAGAAAGCCATGATGTCTCTCACTAACAGATCTGATATTTTCTAATTGCTCCTGAAAATAAATACAGGTTGGTGGTTGAAGCTGTTTCTTATCCATTACTGACTGATTCATCAAAATGGAAATGGTCGTAAGAATTCAAATATAAACCTTATCATCATACCAATACAGATATTTGAACATGTGTGAACATGAATTTGCAATCAATATTTGAATATACACTAATGGACAAAACTTTAGGAAGTTGTAATTTTAGTATGTATATCGGTATTCAGGCAATAACTATTGGGACACAGTGACCTTTATTGAAGACACGCGAGATAACCTAGTGTGAACAAAATTGTCTCTGTCTCCTTGAAAAAAAAATACAGAAGAATTCAAAGACTACCACTTACTTGAGTTTTGTCCATGAGTGTAGTTCAACGCGGGCCTGGTCCTCATCAACGGTTCATTAGAATGGGTTTAAGGTTGATGAGTAAGGCCCCTCCCAATATTTTCCATCGCAGTAAAGGCAGCAGAAAGCTGACCTTTTTTTAAAATGAAAAATATATGCTAAATATTTTCATTTCATATACATGGCAAAAGAAATATAATATTTTGAAAAATAAAGAAAAAAATCATTTTCGACAAACGCAAATTTACGAAAATGTAAATCTAGACCAAAACCGAGACTTTCGGAATAAATGGAATTTATGTATTTATCAACCTCAGATATGACAAAAGCCCAAGTTATTTCCTTGTCGCCTCAAATTTCCATTTCCCTCTTTGTGATATTTTGTTACTGCGATAAATCTTCATTCGTCCTGACTTGTGAAATACGGGGTTTGGTTTTCTCTAGCGCTCCGTGGAAAATTGAAAGTTGCAATTTTTGGTAACTGAAGAAATAAATTCTTGTAAAGGTTAACTTGAGAAATATTCTTTTAAAATACCTTTGAATTAAATAGTATATTGAGAGAGAAAAATATATTTATACTATTTCAAATGTAATGGTGTCCGGTAAAATAAATCAGTCTACTATTCCGAGAGTTGTGAATAGAAACGTGCTATTTAAGTGATCAAAGAATATCAATCCTGGAAGAACCTCACTTCATATCTCTCAGATCTAAAGAAACAGTTTCTACAATGAGGGGAAACTGAAGAACAAAATATTTGGGAAGGCTTGGCTCCTCAGTTGTGATTCCAGCGGTTTCGCTAGCTCACTTTGGAGGTTCACTACTGATGAGCTAAGCCTTTCTAAATATTTTTCAACTTCAAGTCATTAGTGTAGATATTTCTCCAATTTTATTGAAATAAAGGTTTTCCTCAATAAACAAATGGTGTTAAGTGTTCTATTTAGCCCAAATATTTGGTTCTACCCCTATAAATTAACCCAAGAATACACCACTCCGTTTTAACCGAATTATCGAGCGTGAAAGCAGTTTGAAGATGTTTTGTGGAGGCTGCTAACATTTGGCAAACGATGTAAATATCTCTCTATTGACAATGCGGCGACGTGGCCGCGAGCTCCGCGCTCCTAGGGCTGTGGGCGACAGACCAAGGCAACGGATTGCCAATACAACTACAAGGTCTGTCCTCAATTGTCCTGTCTCTAAGGTGGCTTAGGCCTCCTTGACTTCGGCACGCAACTGAGACCGGCATGTCAAAGAAATGCTAAAGGTTTATGGAAATAAGTTTCTTCATCTTTATTCAACGTAATATCGAGCTTTCGGGCATCTATTCCCCTCTATGGGAGTATATTGAAACATATAAACGCCGTTAAGATGCGATAGCTCGACATTATGTTTGATAAAGATAAATGAACTCATCTCCAGAAACCTGTAGCATTTGTTTGATTATGATATCCAGGATATTTAAATAAATTGTGACAGGCATATATGAAAGGAGTTCAAGCCACGCTTAATGAATGTCTCCATGCCTTACTCTTGGCTTGCTGGGGCTTGGCTACCCTTCTTTCACCTGGAACATGCCTTCAACCTCATCGAGGCAGACTCGTGAAGATCTGTTAAGCTATCTATGAGCTCCTGGCACTAGATTACCGTACAGTCCCACCTATAAGCTGAGGGACCGCGTTATAATTGAGATATGAATATTCCTCAGGTACCTTACCTCTTGGCAGCTATAGGGCTGGGTAGGAGCAGGTGATGAAGACTTCAAGAGCCCTGTGACCCTCCCTCTCCCAACAAGTTTCCCAACTTGCGCATTTGCAACTAGCTTCAGTATAGAACCTCAGTGGGATCCACAGATATCGGGCTTTACTGTCAGGCTGTGTGTTGCAGTCACTCCGTTCGCGCGAATAACCACCCGCACTATCCGCCTCATGCTTGAGCCCCCACGCCTGGCTATTCTGTCCAGCACTTCCCAGATACTGAGCAAGTTGCAAGACTCTGTCAACATCCTCATCATCATAGGCTGGCCGTGCCTCCGACGTTGTAATTTCCCAGAGCACAATTACGACATAGCAGTACGGCTGGCATTACAGGCCTTTCTCCATCTGCACATCCATCCTCTGTTCAAGGGACTTGCATCGCCCGTGATTCTAGTGACCTGCCATTGGTCCACCAGGATTAGCCCTTTATCTCTATCAGGCACTCATTCGTGAGGCATTCAATATCATCCTTTCTGAAGGGTTTACTGTTGTCCAAGGGCTGGATGACAACACCCTCCTCATATTTGTGTTTGTCAAGACATCAATTCACTGGTTCTTCCTGAGCCTTGAGGGCAGAGTAGTGCGTGAGGATGTGAGTGATTGCCTGGAGGAGGACTCTTCGTTATAGGGAGAGCACCCTGGACTGTACATAATTGTAAATATTATCCTTATTTTTCTTTCTTTTTGTTTCATTTATAATTACCTCCTTTTCTTTTTACTGACGTTGACTACTCTTGTTATATGAAATGTTTTAAAATATAAAGTATTCCTTTCTGGCTTTAGTCATTTGAACATCAAAATTCAAATACAGCTTGACTGCTTCAAGGAGATTCAGGCAACACGCAGAGCTGGAGGCGAAAATATCTTCTCTCAAACACTGGAACCTAATTTTCTCCCTCGACTTCGGCGCCCTGGCTGCTGCCCCGCAATTTCGGTTATTAAATTAATCATTTTAAAAGTTGTTAGTATATATACCGAATATTTATACTTGTATATATATTATATTTAAAAAAAAAAGAGTTATTTGTTGAGCAGTCGTGGCATAAAT
This sequence comes from Cordylochernes scorpioides, assembly GCA_030710605.1. Classification (NCBI taxonomy): domain Eukaryota; kingdom Metazoa; phylum Arthropoda; class Arachnida; order Pseudoscorpiones; family Chernetidae; genus Cordylochernes; species Cordylochernes scorpioides. The sequence goes on along the minus strand of CP092872.1, from coordinate 39,717,767 downwards.
ATTGAAAGAATAAAAATAGTTTTGATAAGATATTGCTTTAATTGAGCTATAGGATAAACATAGCTTGGTAAAATTACTGCCTGGCTTAAGGGTAAGAATAAAAAAAATGAAAAGCGTATTTACATAATGTACAAATGTTTTGGGCCGACCAACGGGGAACAACAACAACGAGGTTTTATAGGGCAAGAGTGACCTTGGCGGTCGATTTAACTGAATACCTGAATCTATGATATATATATAATTCTAAATAAAATAATATTTTATATAACATTTAAAATAAATTATTTTAATATAACATTTCCCCCCTGTGAAGAGAATAATATGGGTTAATTAAGAGTAAAGTGATAAAAATATAGCTTTAAAATATATATCAAATTATTAATGGAAAGAAAATAATGTGAGAGGTGATATTCACTTATCTTATTGGTTTTTGGATAGTAACCAATAGACAGGAAAATACAAAATTATATAAAGTGTGAATGATTACAAATATTGTTGGTGGAGAGTTAAAATGTGGTATAGAGTGAAAATGTGGTATAGAGTGAAATGTGGTATAGAGTGAAAATGTGGTATAGAGTGAAAATGTGGTATAGAGTGAAATGTGGTATAGAGTGAAAATGTGGTATAGAGTGAAAATGTGGTATAGAGTGAAAATGTGGCATAGAGTGAAAATGTGGTAAAGAGAGAGAAAAAAAGTGTTCCATAATCGTATTGGCTTATTGTGAACCAATAGATTGGAAAAGACATGAAAAAATACACATATTATATTAATGAGGAAGTAAAATAAAATGAATAATAAATTACAAAAGTATATTAATGAAAATTATAAATATGATAGCATTGAAAAATCATTATGATAAAAAAAAAAACATTTATAAAAATAATTACATTAGTAAAGGATAGGTGGAAACATTGGATGAGTATAAGAAAAAAGGTTTTTGTGAAAAGCAATAAACAGTAGGAAAAGGGTAATATGTAAAAAAGGCAAATGTGAAAACAAAGAATGAACATGTAAAGATTTAAAAAAAAAGTAATTATAGGAATAAAGAATGGGTATTGAAAAAAAGAGTCAAGGTGGATAATAAGAGGTAAAAATTTACATAGTTGGTATCGCTAAATTTACATATTTGCAAAAACGCTTTTAGATAATAATTACATATGAAATAGGTAATGGAGTAAAATGGAAATTTTAAATATAAAAACATTGTGAAATAAGATTAAATAGGAAAATATCAAATATTAAAAAGTGTTTGGGAATTTCAAATAAAAGATGGAAATGTGTGTGAAGATAGAAGGTATTGTGGTCATTAACGAAAATATATAATGAGAAATATGATTTACAAAGATAAATTTTTATTAAAGATTAAATATGTGAGAAAAATATAATATTTTGTTGTTGTTGTCTTCCTGGCCGACTGTTTTACATATATAATTTTAAAAAATGAAATTTGTAAATGGTTTAGCTTAAATTGCAAAGGTTTAAAAGTAAAAATATGACTTAGAAATATTATATTTAGGTACAAATTATGGAGAGCAAAATAAGGTTTAAAAGGATTAAAGGTGTGGTGAAATTTAAAGGTCAAATCAACTATGGTGAAATTGTTATATAAAAATATGACAAAAGGGGTATATTTAAGCAAATAAGCGATTAAAAACTATTTAGAAGCATGGGTGAAAATTACAAGTTGAAATAAGGTAAACTGCGCAAAATGTTTAATACAAAGTACCTTGAAATGGATGATTCCGGCTGGAGTTGAATTCTCGGGAGATGGCTGGTGTTGGGCGGAAGGTTTGATGGCTGGAGTTGGCTGTAGATGGAGTTGACTTGTTGAAGCTATGGTTGTTTGTGGAGAATGCTATGTTTTCTTGTGGAGATTATTATGTTTACTTGTGAAGAATGCTATGTTTTCTTGTGGAGATGACTACGTTTTCTTGTGGATAATGCTATGTTTTCTTGTGGAGATGACTATGTTTACTTGTGAAGAAGGTTATATTTGTTTGGAGATGGCAATTTTGTTTGTAGATGGCTATGTTTGTTTGGAGATGGCTATGTTTTTTTGGAGATGATGATGTTTGCTTGGAGAAGGCTATGTTTGTTAAAGTAGGTTATTTTTGGTTGAAATGAGCTATTTTTGATTGAAATGAGCTATTTTTGATTGAAATGAGCTATTTTTGATTGGGAAAGCTATTTTTGATTGGAATATTTGCATATTTGAATTTGGAAAATTTTTCTTTTGTTCACAAGTTTCTGATATCCTGTCGGCTTATATAATATTAAAAAAATATATATTTGCTGCTGTATTTTAGATCATGTTGAGGATTATAGTAATGCAGTTATTTGTTGGTTCTTTTTGGTACTAAATAGTATTGGTAATGCAGTCGTGGCTAGAATCTTGAAAGTAAAATAATAAAAATAGTTTTGATAAAATATAATGTCTTGATTCGTGATTTCTTTATTGAGCTGAGGAATGAATACAGATGAAAAACATAATTTTGTACAAGTACTGCCTGGCTTAAGGCGTAAGAATAAATAAAACAAAATATTATTTACATAATTAAAAACATGTTTGAGCCGACCAACGGGGAACAACAACAACGAGGTTTTATAGGGTAAGAGTGACCTCTGGCGGTCGATTTAACAGAATACCTGAATCTATGATATATATAATTCTAAATAAAAATAATATTTTTATATAACATTTTAAATAAATTATTTTAATATAACATATATATATGTGTGTGTGCCGGAAGGCCTCCCTCTCTCCCTTTTAAAGTTGCCTCAAAGTTGTAATTCAGTCAATAATCCCCAATATTAGATGAACTTTGAAGCGAGAGAATATTGGGAAGTGTTTATTTATTAAAAGGGTATACATTGTATATACAGGGTTCCCAACATATCTATCCACTAACATGTGCTTGTAGCACGTGTTGTCCTCTTTAAAAGTCTTCTCGTGTAGTTGAATGATAATCGGCTGGAAAGTCTATTGTCAAAAGTAAAAAATCTTGAGACGAAGAGTTTCTTCTACTTTTGATAATATTCCTTTCGTTTAGCTTTACAATTTTTATTATATTTATATTATCTTTTGAAATTTATAACATCCTACGAGTTAAGAAATCGGTCGAATCTGGAAAAACTGGTTTTAAGCTGTTAGAGGGAGATTTTCAGGCCAAATACTCCACGGAGGATGCTACTCTTGTACCAAAAAAGGGAATCTCTAACTTTCAAAATGCCTTAAAACAATGCATTTCATTTACCACTCTTTTGTGCAGAACTCACAAATGTTGAATAATGGTCCACACAACACTAGATTCGGCAAATCGAAATTTCCTCTTTACTGATAAGTACATTAGCCCGAAACCATGATGTCTAGATTGACTTTTTTCTTATTTTTATAAAGTTAGAGTTGGAAGCATAATTTTTGTACCACGTGTGCGCACTGGAGCGAATGCATTGTTTTAATGAATTGTTAGAAGGGAGAGTGCGCCCCTTCTGGTACATGGACACCATTCTCCCGCAAGTTGGAGTTATATTTGTTCTTACAAGAGCAAAATGATATAAAATCTATTTACGATCTATTTGGATCTAAATTTATATTTTATCTTTTTTATCAAATCATAGGTATATTAGAATGTCGCAGTAAATATTTTGTTCAATTTGGAAATCCAATTTCAACTACAATCCGTCAAATCATTTCAATTATACTTGAAATATGGGTTGGAAACAAAATGAAAATTGTATTGAAAGACTTTATTTTTCAGTTTTAAGAAATAAAATACAATAAAGGCGCTCTCGCCAAAGCTCAAATGAAATAATAAAAATATAATTTTTAGAAATATTTGGAAAAGGTGAGGATGCATACAAATATTTAAGGTTTATATTTATAAAGGAGGACGTTCTAATTTAAATGTATAGGAAATCCGCTCTTATATGAGCAAATAAGGAGTGGTTTATGCTTAAAATAGGAAACTTCCTTAAGTTTTGTCCGTTAGTGTATTTCAATGGGTTGATTTATTCCGAAATTAGGTTTCACGTATTAATAGCATTACTTCATTCCTATGAACCAAATAAGAACGTTGGACACTTTCTTAAAAATTGAGAAAGCAAGTCTAGGAGAGGTAAAGATACGAAGTGCGTTTATTAATTTCCAAGAGACTGAGTAAAAAAATAAAATTACCAGAGGAAATATTTTAGTATAACAAATAATAACAAAATATTTGTACATGATCCGACGTCTTCAAAAATTGTTCCCAGGATTTCAACGACGGAAAAAAAAGGAGGTTAGAATGCAATTCGGCCAAAACATGATCGAAATAACTCCGATTTATCCAGAGTGGAGTCAAAATCATTACCGTGGATGATATATTAGTGTGTCATTATGACCCAAAAAACAAACGTCAATCCAGCCAATTAATTGAAAGAGGGGAACCAAAGCCCAAAAGTCAAGGCTTGCAAAATCCAAAGTCAAGACATTGCTTGTTACATTTTTCGGTAATAACACACATTTATTCCTTTTGGACGTAAAATTAGTCAAGCGGTTTATTTGGGGATAATGAAGCGTTTAAGGGAGGCAATGCGCCGTAAAAGACCATAAAGTTATAAAAATAATGACTGGAAACTTCACGTCGATAATGCGCGACCGCACACAGCCCATATTGTTTTGCAGTTCTTGGCCAAGCATTCAACCACACAGCCATCTCATCCGCCCTATCCCCCTACTTAGCGCCCAATGACATTTTCCTCTATTCAAAATTGAAGATGTGGTTGAAAGGAAGGAAATTTGAAAACGTTGATATGATACAAGCTGAATAGAAGGCAACCCTTAGGAGCCTCTAAAAATATTATTTTATCTCCTGCTTCGACAATTGTAAAAAAGGTAGGAGGTGCATATTCTGAAAAAAATTGAATTATTATTATTATTTTTTTTTTGAAACTGGAATTGCTATGAGATTAATGAAGGCACCTTGTATTTCAACATGTGCAATTTCCCCCCTGCCCTCTTTAATTTGGTTTTCAGGTAACCCTAAATTCAGAATTAATTAATATTTTGAATATTTAATCAACAACTCTGCAAAAGGTTTATTTTACAAATTTATTAAATTAAGATTTTGTTTAGAATTATATTAAACTTAAAAAACTTTGCTTTGTTGATTATATATTTAAAATATTTTTCTGCAATTTCCAACGCGATGGAATATTAGTAAATTTAGAAAATCAAAATTTAAAAGAAAAGTAATTTTTACATTTCTGTCAAAAAATTTAAACAAAGGAGAACACTATATTGTAAATTTATACACACTATATACCTTTTGAAGTATTTTCTTTAGATAATAAAAGCGTTTCTTTAAAATCTATTTTTGATTCAAATAATGATTTTAAAATACTTTCAAAAATTGCTTTTCCAAATCTTGAAACTAGATTTGAAATGAATTTTCTAAAAGCCAAAAATTCCGGATCTTAGCTATAAGGTTTGAGTGCGCCATCTGCATTCAAACTATAGAATATATTTGAGCGCGCAAATATTCCCCCTTTTAAAAGCTTTCATTTAACTTGCAGCTAGAAGTATTTTATTATGTATACATGTTTAAACCCGATGACAATGCAAGTTGACAAAATTTCAGACTAGTGGTCGCGAATTGTCTAATTTCTATTAACCTTTTAAATTGACTAGTTCAATCCAACTAACACTGCATATGTATAAAATTTATTACTTCTAGGTGGCCGCGAATGTCGGAAGTGACGAGAGATGAAAATTCCTTTCAAACAGACAAAAAAGGCGCAACCGTTTCTTTTGCGTAATGAACTGCTAGAGTTGTATAAAATTGTGGTCGGGACTGGAATATTTTCTAATTATCCTTCAATGTTTGTGATCTAGTTTTAATATACTTCCAGACCACATAGATTTCTGATTTTCTTTACATTCGATCCTGCTAGCAATGAAATTCAACAAAATTGAAGACTTCCGGTTGTTGGAATTATACTATTTTCTCTATTTATTTTAAAATTTTGTAATCAATTTTTACTATACTTCCTGGCCACACAGAAGTCTAATATTGACAAAAACACCCAATCAAGATAACAACGCAAGTTTACAAAATATCAGACTTCTAAGTGGCCGAAATGGTGCGGAATAAACTATAGAGTATATCCCTATATATATAAAAGTCAGTGTATGTATGTATGTATGTATGTATGTATGTATGTATGTATGACAATTAAAACCACTTTATTGACTATAGGTCAATATTTCACTCCGAAGAGTTGAGAGGAAAATAACTATTCACATTAGTAGGTGGAGCTCACACCGCGGGGACGCCAGGGTCCCGTCAGGAGTTTAGGGCCTTCCTGAAGTTGGCCAATCTTTGGCGAATATGGTTATCGCTGTGCTGGGCGCGCCAGATGACGATGTCAATGAAACCAGCAAAGATGATCTTCTGGCTAGGCGAAAGTTGCGGAATGAGAAGCGCCCTCTCGCCTCTGTATAGGATTGCACAGATGAGGTCGTACGTGCTGAACCCTGAGTCGAGCAAAGGCTTCAATTCGGTGTCCGAACTCAACTCTTCAAACAGGTCCTCCATCAACTCCTCGTGGTCTACCTCCTCCATCGGGGTAGGCAGTGGAGGCGGAGGAGTCGCCATGGCCGGTTTAGTCTCTACTCCGTGGGGAACGGGTGGTGCTGGCTCAGCAGGCCGAGGCGCAGGCAGTGGGGGTGCTGGAGGCACTGCGGCTGGTGAGGTCTTGAGCGCCGTCCTAACCTGCCCGAGGACTTTGTAGATGTTGGAGCTTCCTCCGGGCCTCTGGCCCAAGAGTTGACGGATTAGGCCGGCGAGAGCGTCGCCCTGCTGAGGTGACAGGAGGGGTCCCCGCTTCCGAGCCTTGGTCTTCGAGGAGAGGATGTCCAAGACCTCCTCCCGCCCGAGGCCAAGGGCGTCCGTCTGGGCAAAGGAGACGCCTGGGTTCCTCTCTATGAAAGTCACGAGGCCTTCTCTCGTTGATGTTTTTGACGAGGATGTGGAGGATGTTGAAGTTTCCTCGATGATGGACATCTCTATGTCCGGTGTTGGGACTGCAGGCTCGTGACTCCCAGGTGCCCGCAGGAACGGAGCAGGGGTCACAGGTGGAGAGGAAGGAGGCGCCATCTCCGTAGGTACGGCCGGGGCCACTGGTGGTGATTGCCGGAGTGCTGCAGGTGGATGGAGCGCAGCTCGGCTTGTGGAGGGCACGTCGGAGACCTCCATGGCTGGACTGGGGGACGCCGGTGGTGGAGGCTGGGCAGATGGCGGCCGAGGCAGCCTAGGCGCAGTCACTGGGGGGACGCCGGTAGGAGAGGTTGGGGTGGCCGGTCCAGGAGCGTTGGATCGCCCTGCAAGCAGGGGGCAGTTGGCCCTGCGGTGCCCCTGCCCGTGGCATCTGGAACACCTGATGCCATAGGACAGGTATGCGGGCCACACCTCGCCTTTGATTTTTATCTCGAGGCGGGTGGGGAGCCTCTCGGTGGTTACTCCTTCGTGGAGGGCAATGAAAGCCTCTCGGCGGCCGTCGTTGTAGATGTAAGGGCCGGCTTTCATCAGTTTAGGCGCGATTGATGTCACGCGCCCGTAGGGTGCTAAGGCGCTGCTGATGGCAGAGTCCTCCACGAAGAGGGGGAGGTTGCCCAGTGTGATCCTCACCGCTCTCCTGCGGAACGGGAAGGCCCTAAGGAGTGTACCCTCGATTTCGAGGCCCTCGCTGATGAGGCGCTCGGCCAGGCCTCTGTTGACTAAGCCCAGCAGGTAGTGGCCGTTGATTTTGGCAATCTGGGCAACGCTGCTGGCTCCACCGACCATCCTGTCGACGGCGCTTAGGTAGTGGAAGGGCTCTAGTTCGGGGCTGTATTCCACGTAGACGTAGTTGTCCTCGGCGGAAGACGCCTGCCCGCGCCCTGGCCTCCGCGATATGCGCCCTGGTGATCTTGATTTCCTCCGCCCGCGGCACCAATCCTGTGGTTGGTCGCGGCCGACGAGTGGCTTCTGCGCCTCTGGTGTTAGAGGAATGTGCGGCCGGCGTAGGTGAAACAGCCGGGCCTCGGCGCCTTTTCCTGCTTCGTACAAGCGTGAATCCATTTTCGCTACCAGGACTCACATCCTCAGTCATGTCAGCCCAGTTTCTCCGGACTTGGGAAGCGGCATTAGAAGGTGGAATCGCCGCAAGTTCAAACGGCGCGGCAGAATTTGCATCCTGGCCGCCGGCGGGCAGATTTACATAGTTTTGATTTTTGGTCAAAACTATTGGAGTTTTCTTCTGCAGATCTTGATTCGCAGATATTTCTGCACATAATTGTGCTTTTAAGCCGTGCCTTACAGGCTTCTGCTCGGCTTTCAAAGGGCTTTCAGCCCGTGCCATACTCGGCTCGCCGCCGGGATCCATACGCCCGCCAGAGGCGAAAAACGGCGGAGCTAAAATAAGCGTGGCCGCTCGCTCGGCGTATGTATGTATGTATGTATGTATGTATGTATGTATGTGGGTATCTATGTCGGCTATACACGTCCACAATTCGTAACTAATCTGACTGAAATTTTAAGGGTATATAGAGTAGAATCTGGAAAAACGTATAGTGAAAATTTCAGGTCTCTATCCCGAATATTCTTCGAGTTATTTGCAAATTGCGTTGCAAATATATATATTTCAAAAATATGTATTTTAATATTTTATTATTTTAATAAAATTTAGAGAAGATCCTATTAATGTCTGATTTTTTTACATTAATTTTTATGTACATTATTTCAAAAGAATTATAAATCATTATATTATTTTGGTCAATATATCATTACGTATATATTTTTTATAAGATTTTATATGGATATATATCTTGTTTAAAAATAACATTCTCATAATAAGAGCTATAATTCACATAAAAGTATGTTTTTTAATCAAATGAGAGAAAGAGGCATTCTTTAAATGACCTCAAAATTATTAAAAACAAATTCAATTTATTCATGAGTGGAATATAAATTTGGAATATTATAATATATATAATGAAATGGTTTTAATGGAAAATGTTTTAAGTATAAATTAAAAAGAGGTATAGGAGAATCATCAGGCAGCAGCTAATATATATTGAGTAATATGAAAAATCTCTGCTATATATTACTACAGTGCTCATTCATAGAGCTTAAATCTAAAATTAGGAGAGGCCAATTATTTTCACATTACTTTAGAATATTGCTTCAGGACTGACTGTAGTTCAACATAAATATTCATTACATTCTATCTAGATATATGATGTTAGCCTTCTAATCACTTTTCCCCGAAATGGCATTCTCTCTCTCTCTCTCTCTCTCTCGCGCGCGCTCCTGCCCCAAACTTTGCTGGCAAGGAATTTTAACCGCCTCCGAAGAGAAGAATAATATTAGAATTTTTTATGGGGTATTCCCCACCCCTCGACTCTACAATGGCCTTGGCTGTAAGCTAATTGCCATTTGGACCTGCTTGATGTTATCAGCGCCCCTCAGGCTTCTGCGGCATTTGATGGGGAAACAGAGCAACCTGGGCCTGGAACAGGCAAACCTTCAACCAACTGGGCCGAGCTCGTCGACCAGGAAAAACAACTTCCATTGGAGGTTGACATCACCGGCTTCACCACGGTCGGCGCAGGCTTGAAAAGTCCTTCTCTCTACCATATATAAGTTTATATGTAATAAATCAGTTTCAATCTCTCTCTCTCTCTCTCTTCTATCTCTCTCTCTCTCTCTCTTGGGAAGCTATTTTTAGTTCATCTGTAGGTATTTTAAATAATGAAAATAGAAAAAAAAACATTAACAATTTATCTGAAGAAAGAAAAGCCAATTGTTTATATTATTTAGAATATATTAAATATTACATTATTTGTTTTAAATATATATTTTTGCTTATTTACATAAATAGTAATTGCTTGTTGGTAAGGTACGATTTAAACTCGGATACAATTGGAAGTTGACAAATGAAATATTTGGAATGATTGTTTAGGAAGTAGGAACAAATGACCATCTCCAGAATTTTATCGAGAACCTTCTTGGAATTTTGAAAATAACATTTTTGAAATAACTCAAAAGCTATATTTTCTCGTATTCATTTTTGTTAGTTGTTAAAAATCAAGATTTATTGGTTTAAAATAGAGCTCATGATAGAAACCAAGATAGTATACCTATTTTTAATATAAAATTAGGATGGTTATATAATTTAAAATATTATATATCAAAAAAGGATTATAATAATGCAGTTGACATCGCGAATGAGCAAATTAGAATAAATCCTGAAATCGCTGAATTTATATAAGAACTATTTTATATAGCTCGAATAAAACTGAGGGCGTAGTTTTAGGAAGAGTTCTCGAAATCTATTAGTAGTGAGCATATAGTCACTCTTTTAGAGTTTATTAAGGCATAACCTTAATGGGACTTAGGACTGGCTGTGATTTGAGACCCGTTTTTTGCGTGGGTCAGTCCTCTATATCCTCTATATTTGACAATGTTTTAATTGTAATTATATTAATTGTATAATAAAATTAAATAATTAATTGTAATCCTGAGATTTGGGTTCTCTACTTACAATAATATTTAAAATAAAGTAGATATATAAGGAGAGAAAATCCCAAAAATATAACAGTGTAGAAGTACGCAATGTAGGAATATGGAGAGAGAGAGAGTCGCGCAGAAAATTTGGAAAATATAAAGTTACAATATTTTCTCATAAAATATTATGTCAAGAAAATGAGAGTAAAAACAAAGAACTGTGCAAGATCACAGCAAAATATTTGAGACAGAAGATCAGAGACCTACGGAATTTCAGTATAATTTATGAATTATTGAACTAAATTTTCCATTGCATAATATATATTATTATTGATCTTTTAATTTTTAATGGAAATATTTAACAGCGTTAAAGTCGTAAGTTTTTTATTGAAATAATTTTGCTTCTTCGGCATTAGCGATGTGTTTTTTGTTATTTAGCTTAAAATAAAACTTTAAGAAAGCTCAAATAAAACTGCCTGTCGTTCTAAACCTGGTCATAAAGAGAGCTAAAGTTCTAGTTTAAATCGAATTGTTCAATGGGGGAAGCAGAAATATTTATTTGCCTTTTTCCACACACACACGCACACACACAAGAGTGAATCTTAATAAAATATTTTTAGAATATTTTTTTTTCATTAATTAAATATCATTAATGAGCTAGAGCCTTCCAATCTTTTTCTCATTGCAGTAAGGGCAGTAGGAAATTGCTTTTTAAAGAAACATAAGATTTTGAATAGCTAACAATTTTGAATAAACATATTGTTCACCAGGTTTATTTCTATGATAAAACCTTTATATATGATGTACTTGCTTAGATTTGGATGATACCATTTTTTATATACTCATTTTTCTCGATCAAATAATTTGCTATTTTACACACACACACACTTTACAAATTTAAATTTATTAAAATATATCTTACAACAATTAATTTATTCCGCGTGCACAATTCGCTTCATACATTTTCACTATAAAAATATAAAGGTAGCAAATTACAAGGGAAAAGCTCTGGCAGCAATTGGTGCCGTATGGGAGGTCTTGACAAAACTCAATATGAACTCTTCAAATTGAGTAATTAAATGATTTAAATCGACAATCTTGCCTGACATGCTATATCCCGCACCCTTTAGGACACTTAATCAGATAAAGGTATTTAACCAATTTCAGAACATCTTTCTAAAACGCTATCCAAATTCACAAAAATAGACTCCGGGTTTATATTGAGAATGGAGTGTGGACGAGTATCACTGGAAGTCGTAATCATTAAACATATTTTAAGATTTTGGCTGAGTATCATGAAAGTGGAAGAAAGCAGGTTGCCTCGCGTATGTTTAGCACCACCTCTGGACATTGCACAACCATCAAAGAGCAGGTTGCAAATTTATTGAAAATCTGTCAACTATTTTAGACTCAAAAGACTTCTCGTTCTTGAAGAGTTGTAAGGACTATATGGTTGTACAGGCTGAAAACCCGGTATTATTCGAATAGCAACTGAAAAAAAGCATTTAAAACGACAAAGTACAAATCTTAAATACCTCTCCTTACAATCACTTCAAACACTCAAATAATTCAATAACAGCAGAACTATATCTTTCTTCTACCATCATGATTATCATGGCCTGTACCACGTGAACTAGGGATTAACAAAAAAAAAAAAGACTATATCTACTCACAAATACTTCTCTGGTAATTAAAAGATTTTTTGCGCAACTGAGACTCCTATGGGTGTTCTTCCCAGAAAATATTTAAAAGCGCTGGAAGACTGATTGTCCTTTAACTTGTGATCTACGTAATAGCTGAATACAAGATGAAATAATTCATACGATATTTGGTTGCTTCTGCCTGGAGAAAGAGAGAGAAAACTTTTGGGTGACTTATCCTTGTTTCAATCTGATAGTCAACAAATTTATAACTGGATGAAAACAATGACGTTTTATCAAGGTCTTCTCTTTGGTTTATATAAATTCTACAAGGCCGTAGTCACCGTTCGAAGGTTATTAATGGATTCGCCGAATGTCGTGGTCCATTTGGATGAGAAAAGTTGAAACTAGATTCCACTCTCGCCTTTTCAGTGATACACTAACATTGACGTATGCACAGTGTAATCTGTGGCCACTGGACATGCGTCGGACATGGAGGCTGTTTTTGGGTTCTGTGCTGCCTGGAGTTTCGGAACTCCATCTATGCTTTCTTCTTAGGGTAAATCTGTATAAGACCGGTGGTCTTAAAAAAGATGTATGTGTGTGAATCAAAAATAAATATATTCTGAAAACATTTGAATGCCTCTATAAATAATATTAGGATAATATACATATAATAAAAACATTTTTTGAAGTTGAATATTCTTACGCAACAAAAAAGGTTTCTATTGATCATCTCATTATCCAACATAATTAAAGTGAGGTTTAGAAAATGTTGCATTATTTTTCTCTAATTAGAAAGATAATTAATTGGCGATGTTATTTGTCGATGAGGCAATTTATAAATATTTTATTTTTTTTAAGATATAAAAAATGTAGGGTATTGGTAATCTGAGAGAAACGCTGTGAGCTAAAAAATAAATAAAAACATGCATTCTCAATGGCAATTTCTATTTAAAGCTCTAATTAAAAACAAATATTTTTAAAATCTTCCTATTTTGAAATAGGTATATTAACTTCAATTAATTTTACTATCAAAAATATGTCTCTAATTAATGGTTTATTGATTGATATTCTATCCTCTCCGTTTCTCAATCAAAAGTTAATAGATCAAGGTAAAAGAAATATAAAAAATCCATTATGAATTGACCTACCATTGTGTTCGATTTTATCTCCCGTACATTGGCTCATTTAATAATTTGTGACGCATGCGAAGTTCATTTTATTTTCTGCTACCGATGCGTTAGCACATACGAGAAAGGTATCGCGAAAACGGACGACGCACTGCGCTGGTTTGCCTGTGATATAATTGAAAATATATTTTTTTTAATGTCGCTCATTACAGAGTGCCGAGTTAATTATTTCTCTCAGTGTTTTATGTTATAAATCGAATAAGGATTTAATCCGTTATGAAGCCAAGTACAATTTACGGCAATCTTATAAATTTGAAAAATATATAAAAATAAAAAATATATATGTGATAATCTGTATATAGGAATATGTAACCCCACCACAATCTATGTATAATGTATCGTCAAAAGGTTTATTAAAAGTTAGGCCTCGCAAGAAGGGAAAGAACAATTAACAGGATTGCATCATCCAGAAAGTAAATGTCACTGCCCTGGACCCCCCCCCCCCTCCCATAAATATTAAGTTCAAAGGCCTTCTTCTTCCTGGAGGATTGCAATCATGGCGACAATGGAGGTACTGAGCCAATCACTTTAAGCATGACAAATCAACAACCAGTCACCTTTAAGCATGACAAATTGATATCGAATCATCAGAGAGCACTTGGAAGGATCTCCACCAATGAGAGGTCGATGATGTCGATGATCTCGGACAAGAAGTAAAAAAAAGGAAGATGACCGTGATACGCGCTAGGTGTGCTCAACATAGGCTCCAACCAAGGTAGTGTACGCTCATCATGTGAAAGGCCAAATACCTCCAATATCACCCTTCTCTTCCTCTAAAATATTTTTTTCTAATCCATCCAGGTGTGCTCGTTCGTCCCCTGTGGAATACTTTACTCGACCAAGACTGCCCCACCATCCACAACCACCAATCCAATCATATCCACCCAACCACACGATTCGACAGGAATCGACAGTGAGTTCACAGCAATCCCACAGTAAGTCAACACCCCATTCGACAGTGAGTCGACAGGATTCGACATAGAGTCCACAGCAACCCACAGTAAGTCAATACCCCTTTTCGACAGTAAGTCGACAGGTTTCGACAGAGAATCGACAGGATCATATGGAAAACGATCGAGAAAAAGACGCGAGAGAGGAAAGCGGAGCTGCAGCCTCCGTGGCCGAAATAGAACCGACACGCACCCTGGCGGAGGTTCTACTGCAGGCTACCGCGCTCTTGGCAGAGCTGCGACCGGCCCAACACGCGGAAGTGTACATCCCTCCCTACGCCGCCCGCCATTTCTTCCAGGCCTACGACCAGAAGATGGACGGAGCCCTCGTGACTACCCCCGAAAGTTTGCTCAGGTTGCCTCGCTACCTGACACGCCAACACCTGGAGCTCTTCAGGAAACTTAGGTTAGAAACCCAGACCTACTTCCAGGTGAGACAAAATTCCTGGACCTCTACCCGGAATCCAACGAGGCGTCCTTCGCCAAGTACTTCGCCCTGAAGCTTGCTGGGCAGGCAAGCCTAGAGGAGTACTACCTGATTCTCCTACAGGAGGTAATCCTCGAGACGCTGACTGAGAGATTGCCGCTCTCCGACCAGCGCCTTGTCCGCGTTGTACCACCTGAGAACCTGGGAGAGTGGTACCAACTAGTACAACAGATCCGCGGAAATATTGAACAATGTCTACTTCACCACGAGGAACAACCGTTCAACATGTCGGGCCCATACACCAGCACGCCAAGGAAAACAGGTGCGTGAACTGCCTCTACATCGCCGTCGAGCTGCAAATTCTGCGGCGCCCATCACTGACACTTTGAGTGCCGCCACAAACCCGATCCACACGCGAGCGCGCGGGCAGTGCGCCCCGCCCAACATCCACCACGAGACCAATCCAAAGCCGCCCGAGAGGCCCCAGCCTTTCGTCAGCCAGGTAGGAAGGCCCCACCTTTCGTCAGCCAACTGACGATTAAACTGTCCCTCAACCATGAACCCTCACCCCCTTTCCTAATTGACACGGGCGCGAGTTTGAACATAGTGCCCCATAACCTCTATAAAATATTAAAATATAACATCCCTCAACTGCAACTTAAAAAACAACCCATAAACCTTCAGGCCATAAACGGCCCTGTACCGTCCTTAGGTCGAATAACCCTTCCCCTGACAATAGGTAAAATAACCAAAAACGAGAATTTCCATGTGGTGGAAGCACCTCTGCCATTTGGAATTCTCGGTATGAATACACTTCGAAATTTTAAAATTACAATAGATTTTAACCAAGGCACTATGTTCCTACTCGCCGCCCCATTGAACCCTACCACCTACCATTTTACTCATGTACCAAATGATTGCGCCTATTGGGAATGCCAAGCGGAGTCCCAAAGGGCTCACATGGCACACAAGCCTTCCCCATATGGCACCCAATACGCGCATCAATTGGTTAAAAACCATTTGTCACCATGCCAATCTAGATCACGTCACGCGCACGTACACAATTTTTCACCAGGGCCAATTGCTCTTATTATACGCCCTCTATACACAGGCTAAAATGGCCCATATTTACCACAAAAATGCCCAAATATTGTCAATCCAACTGGACGACCCTCACGTTAGGTACACCCGTGACCACACATAACCACACCAACGTCACACGCGTAAACATCACAACAAGCGCGACACTCACACCAAAACACAACAGAAACACCTCTCAGACACATACACCATTACTGCCGGTACCACCACACCAATCACACGTAACACAGACATCATTCACACCATCCAACCACCACACAACCCCAAAACATTTCGATCCTTCTTAGGCGCGGTAAACTCTTATAGCAAGTTCATTCCGGACTACGCCCCGCGTGCGGATGCCACTTAAAACCTTCTCAAAAATTCTCACGTGGGTCTGGGATGACAAATGCCAGAAAGCGTTCACTCTCCTGAAGGAAAGCCTCACCACACACCCCATCTTACACCTTTATCAGGAAGGTCTGCCATGCCAAGTGTACTGTGACGCCTCAACACACGTAAAAACTAACAGCCTCGGGTGGGTCACAAAGTCACAACACCAGCTTTAGAAAACTGAGAAGCGTCCACTTGAAGACCATGGTTTCTGGCTAATGGACACAGTCAGTTCAGTGAGGGATTTTTTCATGAGATCCACCATCTGCCATGCCAAGTGTACTGTGACGCCTCAACACACGTAAAATCTAGCAGCCTCGGGTGGGTCACAAAGTCACAACACCAGCTTTAGAAAACTGAGAAGCGTCCACTTGGAGACCATGGTTTCTGGCTAATGGACACAGTCAGTTCAGTGAGGGATTTTTTTATGAGATCCACCAGGATCATATGAAATCTTCACCCTCTGCGGCATCTAGTTTTGACGTCTATTTTGACGGGAGAGGCGACTCTGCCATCATGTGAGGGTCAGGATATGCCTTTTTTGTTTTTAATATGAACACCTGAATTTTATATATATTTTCACACACACACACATATATGTAGTATATTTTGACATAGGTAGATCACAGCCTTCTTCTAATATTTATTATAACACCATATCTATATAAAAATATGTATCAAACTTGTAATAATAGAAGTGACAAATAAAACAAAGGAACAAAGAGGTAGTCCAGACGACGCCATGGACCAGACGAACAGGTGTTTATGTTAATGAGTTCAATTACCCCGTCAACAGGTGGCCAGACGTGATAAATAACCCAGCGCTTGACAGGTGGCGTGATTTCTGGGAGCCAATCAAAACGCGCCACCACATGCCAGAGTCCAGTATATAAAGAGCCCAGAAATGGGACAAAGTTAGTAGTTAGTTAGTTGGTTTTCAGAGCGACGCCGTCATACGGTCGGGTTTCTCGCCCCTATCCGCGATGTAGGGCATCCGTGACGCCCGTGGTCCGACTGTCTTCGTCCGTGGTCTACCTCTACCTTCTTGGAGTTACCATCTAGACCTGCCTCTGTCTCTTGCTGTCCCAGTGCGGGGATCCTATAACGCACCCACAACCACGACTGCCCAGCACATTCCACATCGGGTTTACTACAGAACCCGTTAAAGTCGACAGGATAACTGAGGACAGCAGCATGCAGAGGATGACGGAGGTCGAAGACGAATACGTCGCGGATGCCCTCACCAACATGCAGCCCCACTGCGAAGACCTAGTAGGCCGCCTGGCAGACGCCATGCGAGGACTAGCCGCACCTCGCATCGAGAAGGTCATCATCACCCCCATCGACATCTCATGCGCCACGAACATCTTCCCCCATCGACTCGAACAGGCAGACAAGATTCATCGAGAAATCCTGGCATTGCCCCGCCAACCAGCATCGACGATGTCCCATGGCAACCATCGCAAAAAGTGACCACCAGGCCCCATCAGCGGGACAACAACTAACGACCAAGTCTCCTGACTGAACAATCCTCAAAACTGTGAGTTTTTAAAAACAACTTGATTCTCCATAAATTTAATGTTTATTTTCACTGTAATAATTTTAAATCAAATTTTGCAATTTTTATAACATTTCAATTCAAATTTTAAATCTTGTACACCCTCATTTATCAATTTTTACTTTATTTTAAGCAACCTTTAAATTTTAATTCATTAATTTCAATTTTACATAAAAAATCATATTAGAATCATATTTTCTAAACTTATTTGTGTGTTTTTTTTAATACCTTATTTATGGCCATATTATTAATAATTAAATTTATTACACTCTTCATTTTACTTGACCTATTGCTATTCCAATTGATATTTCTCAATATTTAAAAGTTTTAAAAAATAGTCCTAGATTTGTATTTTTATAAATATCAATTTTAAATTATCTCATATCAAATTGTGCCTCCCATTTTTCCCACAATTGCAAATACAACTATAAATGTAATATGCGAAAACTAAATATCATACCATAAAATTTCCATATCCCATTGCATTTCATTCCTGCCTGTGTTAAATTGTTATTTACGTATTAAATACATTTTTATTTCGCACTTCTACATTGTTCACATCAATTTTAATTCCTCTCGCATATCCCATATCCCATTAACACATTTCGCATAATCATAACACATTTATTTATACACTAGTTAATTAATTAATTCTTTTATAGCCTACCTTTTCCCAATTATTCACACCCACGATTTCAATATTACAGATTAAATTTAATATCCTTCTAACAGAGGAACCTGCCAGATTAAAACGGATAGGAAAATTATATAAAACCCTTTTATACCAAATCTTAACTATATAATGTTATAGGATAGTTTATAATTTTGTCAACCCCATTTAAAAATTAGGTCCCCACCATCTCTAAAAATCGATCCTGTACATGACACCATATGAGACGTCATCTTGGCCTACATTAAAGAATAATTAATTCCAGTCTTCATCCCAACGACAGCTCAAGGACGCGCTGAACTCCCCCCTAATTGTTTTTTTTCTTCTACTTCGTCTTTTCCCATCCCTACTTCTAAAGGGGTGGAATGACCTTGTTACATCATTAGCATCCATCATTAGCAGAGATAGTCTTTCTTACTTCAACACTCTTACCTGTCAATCATTCAATTATAGGCCTTCCATGCTTCTCTCGTCTCTTGATCATTTTCCATTGGCCTTCTATGCCTTCGTTCTAACCACCCCTCGTCCATCGCAGAGTTCCTGTGTGCCGACCTTTTTTTATTTACACCCAGGTCACCGTCCAAGCATTCTTTATTTCATTCTTTTTTCCTCAAACCCGGGTTCAATTAATCAATGGCAACAGTCGAGCCCTGTTTTCACAATCTACCTCCACCCTCTAACCTCTTCAACGGTTCCTGAGACTCCTGATCGTCAACATTTTTTTTATTTTTATTTTTTAATGATTCATCGACCTGGTACACTCTTCCTCCCCATGTTAACTCCACACGGAGAGCTTGGGTACCCAGCGATACTTTTTTTTTTCTCTAACGCTCGACCCAGGCCATCATTAGCACGATGCGCCCACTCATTTTTCGTTTAATTTTATTTTTCATCTGGTCGAGCTCAATCACCGACAGCAGCGCAGCTCTTGAACCACCATCTCTTTTTAACCTCTCTCAGAAAAGATTTCTTTCCCATATTCTCCCATTAACTACCTCTCCTTCGATCTTCACGCCTTTTGCCTATCTGATCTAATGCTACTTACAGAGCATCTTGAGATTGCTGAACCCCGAAAACAATACTTCGCTTCAAAGCTCGTATTGCAGGGCAGGATTCCTGAGATGTCCTTTGCAGAAACCAATTCAGACCTTCTTCCTTTATTCCTCACTGCGTCACTACCTATCGCAAACCTTGTGCTTAAGTCAAATTTCTTTTATATTTTATTTTACTTTTATTATCTCTACTTCTCCTCCTTCCTGTATTACATCCCTGAAACTATGTTGTAAATATTCAAGGCACCTTAATTAACAAAAAACTGTAACTAGTATACCAACTTTCCCAAATATTTACTTTCGCTATTCTGTGTGTTTACTTTAAATTTATCCTTCCTATGTACTCCTCTTATATATTTTTTGTAATTTTATAATATTATATCAGTGTGAAACCACTACTCCCCTTTATCTTTATTTTATTCTAATAACTAATTTGTGCCCCAAATTATTTCCCATTTAATAGATTTGCTAACTTTTCTCTCATTTATTGTAAATAGACTTACAGTTTTACTAGTTTTGTGATGTTGGACTTTGTTTTTAACTTACAGATGTAGATAAAACCATTCACTATTAATCGATAATATCATTTTGTTTATTAACCATCAACATTAATGCCATCAACTACCAACCAACCCTTTATATATTATTACCTTTAATATTCTTATTTTCTCTTTTTCTAATCATGTTCAGACTTAGCATTTTACAACATCAACTATCTTAGGCACCATTTTAAAAAACCTACACCTAACAATATTTATAATATTTCTTTAACAGATAAAACATTTATCATTTTATTTTTCTTTGTAGATTTCAAAATGTTATTTTTGACGCTTCCCTTACAACCTCTAACTCTATCCCATGCACCTTTCCTCCCAACTTTTTTCAGCCATCAAGAGATTATTGTTCGTCAGCCATTTTCTTTTTTTTTTTTTGTTGATTACCTAACTAGAAGACCCTTCCTCGCTGTACATTTCCCAACAGTGAGCTCAGGAGACCCAGTTAGTTTTTTTTATTTTTTTTTCTCTCATCGTCTGGCTCATCATATTTTTTCATTTGTCAACTTTTTCTTTTCACCACACAAGCCGGACACAATCAAAATTGACAGCAATATTTCTCTTACACCCACCTCTCCTTTTCCGCATCCTTCAAACCTCCAACCTTCCAAGGGATTCCAGTTCGCCGAACATTTTTGTTTTTTTTTCATTGATTAATCCGACTGGAACAATCCTTCCTCACTATACCATTCCCAATAATGAGTTCAGGATATCCAGCGCGATATTTTTATTTTTTTTCTCATCGCCCGACGCATCATATCATTCATCATTTTTTCAACTTTTCACTTTTTTTTTTCACAATTCAACCGGGCACAATCATTATGGACAACAGGGATCCCTCTTACCTCTACCTCTCCCTTTTACCTCCATCAATATTCCCACCTCTTTTCACTGTCTGAGCTAATGATGCAGACGGAATATCTTGGGCCTTCTGTTAATGAAAACAATGCCTCACTTAAACAAGTTCACATTGCATTGCAGGATGCTTGGGATACTACTTTTGCAGAAACATGCTCAGATACCCCCTTTCCCTTTTTCAACCTTAGCGTCACATTATACGTTCAGTTAATAAACTAACTTAATTTTTTTTCCTCTCATCTTTTATGCAATAAGATATTATTTTCCTTGTACGATTCATTTTAACATATTTAACATTTTGTATTATATACTTTCCCTTAATCTTTTATCATTCATTTTGTGCGTTTTTATTCTTATAACCTTAAATTTTATTTCATTGATACACCACCATTACAACCTCTTTCTCTTTTTAACTTATAGCTTAATAATAATTTTAACTAATTTGTATACAAATTATTTCTTTTATTTTTTATAATAGGTTTGTTAGGTTATCATTCATTACATGTCTCTCCCCCAACCAAACCTTCATCACCGGGGACACATTCTGTAGTATATTTTGACATAGGTAGATCACAGCCTTCTTCTAATATTTATTAATACCATATCTATATAAAAATATGTATCAAACTTGTAATAATAGAAGTGACAAATAAAACAAAGGAACAAAGAGGTAGTCCAGACGACGCCATGGACCAGACGAACAGGTGTTTATGTTAATGAGTTCAATTACCCCGTCAACAGGTGGCCAGACGTGATAAATAACCCAGCGCTTGACAGGTGGCGTGATTTCTGGGAGCCAATCAAAACGCGCCACCACATGCCAGAGTCCAGTATATAAAGAGCCCAGAAATGGGACAAAGTTAGTAGTTAGTTAGTTGGTTTTCAGAGCGACGCCGTCATACGGTCGGGTTTCTCACCCCTATCCGCGATGTAGGGCATCCGTGACGCCCGTGGTCCGACTGTCTTCGTCCGTGGTCTACCTCTACCTTCTTGGAGTTACCATCTAGACCTGCCTCTGTCTCTTGCTGTCCCAGTGCGGGAATCCCATCACGCACCCACAACCACGACTGCCCAGCACATTCCACATCGGGTTTACTACATATTTATTCTTAATTTGACAAAGCTGGTGTTGTGGCTTTGTCACCGACTCGAAGCCGCCAGTTTGCAGCGACGTTCAGTAGGTAAGGTCTAGTTTTGACCGGAGAGGCGCACTATGCTCATATATTTTAGCGAATGTTCCCAGCTTTCTTCTGGCTTTTATCCGAGTGAAGAGTTTCCTAATTAACATTTTTTAAAAAACATTTTCAGGTCAAACATCCACTCCTTACTGAATCTATCCTTGTCAAGATGAATTGATGTTTGTTGCTATTCTCCACCAAAACTACTTGATTAACTATTGGAATATTTTTCATTCAGGTAGCTGTATATATAGGTTTACATATGAGCTATTTAAACAATAAAAATAAACAAATAACGGACCATTTTCCCCCTTTTGTTTTAGTTATATATATAAAATATTCTAATAAATAATATATACAGTGCGGCAAATAATTTTTAAGACTCGCGCTAGATAAAGGCCAATAGCAGAGCCAGTTATGAAATTGCGCATGCGTATATATATTCGAAGCCTTATCTAGCGCGTGGCTTTGTTTCAGCTATTTTGGTTAACTCTTTAAAAACATACAGGCGATTTTTGAAAAGTAAAATTTTTTGTTCGTCGGAATTCTGAGATGGAACAGAGAGCGGTCATTAAATTTAATGCAAAACTTGGTAGAAGTGCATCGGAAACATATATTTTGATGAAGCAAGTTTATGGTACGTTATGTTTGAGTAAATCAAATGTTTTCATTTGGCACAAACGTTTTTCGGATGGAAGAAATACGCTAGAAGATGATAAGCATACTGGACGACCAAGTTCTTCAAAGACACCAGAAAGTATAGAAAAAGTGCGATAATTTGTTGAAAACAATGATGGCAGAGGTTTTACACATCAACAAAGAAACAATTCGAACCATTCTGCATGAAGATTTAGGTAAAACTAAAGTCTGTACTAAATTTGTTCCACACACTTTAACGGGCGAGCAGAAATCAGTGTGAATTGCACATTGCAGGGACATCATTTCTGCCTATGAAAATAATTCAAACTTCCTGAAATCAATTGTTACGGGTGATGAAACATGGTGTTTTCAGTATGACCCAAAGACAAAGCGCCAAAGTGCCGAATAGAAGTCAAAAAACTCTCCACAAGCCAAAAAAACGCGAAAAGTGCCATCAAAAATCAAAACAATGCTGATTACCATTTTCGATAGTAGAGGTATTATCCACAAAGAATTTGTTCCCGCTGGACAAACTATTACTGGAGAGTATTATTTAAACTTTTTGAAACGTTTGATTGCCAGAATTCGTCGCATTCGTCCAGAATATCGCGATGAAGACAGTTGGTGTTTGCTGCATGATAATGCACCGAGTCACTCCTCACTCATTGTTCGTCGCTTTTTGGCCAAAAATAACGTCTGTGTGTTGAATCATCCTCCGTACTCGCTTTATTTAGCACCATGTGACTTTTATTTATTTCCAAAAATAAAATTGAAGTTAAAAGGTTGTTTTTTTTTTATGATATCCCGACCATCCAGAGAGCTGCGACGAGCACTTTGGAGGCGATTCCTCAAAGTGGCCTGCAAGAGGCATTTAATTCCTTATTAAATCGTTGTAACATATGTATTGAATCCAGAGGGGATTATTTTGAATAAAAAAATAGTAGAAATTGAATTAGCTTTGTTTATGTTTTATTTTACAAACCCATTCTTAAAAATTATTTGCCACACTGTATATATTTATTGTGTGTGACTCTCAGAATCTCTGAATGAGATATAGACCCAGCCTCAATCTCTCCCGGCTTCTCCACTATTACATTTTTGTCAGGCGAATATTTCTCCAATAAATGCCATTTATTATAATTATATCAGTATGATTCTATTTCTTAAATGACTGAAACTTCGGCCACTTTCTGGGCGCAGTGTCTCTTACTAAGAACTATGAATGCTGGCCAGGCAACCTCTATCTCTAAGATAGTATAAATCTATTTATTAGATATGAGGATTAAGACATTATTATATTACTATCATCATCATTTTTGCGTTGTCATTTTAAAATATCTACTTTTAATTTTTTCTTCTTAAGGGCAATAATATAATTTATAAGGTCACGTAATAAATAATATTTGATTAAAAATTCTTCCTTTTGAAAACATTTTCTCGGGGGGAACCTAGAGGCGAACCCAGGTCATAATACGTATATATTATTGTGAAATTGTTTTTTTTTTTTTCATCTGATACATACACTTGGGTGAAGAATGCGCCCGAGTAAATGCCGGGTATTGCCCGGTTCAATCGGAATTTTGAGAATAATAATTATATATAAGCAAATACAATATAAATAACAATTGTTAAAAAAAATCATTAGCAAACATTCACTCCAGTAGAACCCGGTGGTATTTTTTCAATTTTTCAAGACCATTATGATATTAATGATAGTAAATCAACATTATTATAATCATTTCATTATATTTAATATCCATTAAGAAATTTATATTCGTCTTTTTCACGAAATGAAAACTAAAACTATTGAATATTTTCTTCAAAAGGTAAATTGATTTTTGGTACTATTCTCCAACAAAAACTAATGATGAAAACCTTTTATTACTTTTGCATGAATTTTTAAAACATATTTTATTCTATTTTATTCAAAAGAAATATTAGAAAAGTTAATAAATTTTGCTCTACGGAAGTATTACACAAATCTCATATAGATGTATATATATAATTTGAAGTCAAAATTGAATTTAAGCATATACATATGAAATAATTTTGCAAATGATCTTGCAGACGTATGGTCAAGCTGGCAGTCGTGTACGTGAGGCGAGTATTGATGTTCTTCCCACACGCTGACAACAAGAAGCAGAGGCAGGGCTAGATGTTAGCACCGAGGTTGATCGGGGACAGCCCATGGGACAGAGGTAGAGGCCATGACACAAACTTGGATACCTATCACCGAGACATGGAGAGAGATACCGAGAGAGACAGAAACGGTCTGCCGAAGGACACACCCTAGAACATACTGCTGCTTACCCCCTGCTCAAACCTGTCCTGTTTACCGGGGTCGTCTATATAAATCCCTGGAGGGAGGCCCCCCATCTAGACTGGGCGTTAGTTTTTTCCTCCTCTGTCCCCAGCTGCCACCAGCTGACCGGCCACTCTTTGGATCTTTATTTTGACGTCACCATTTTTAGTTTAAACACAAATAGGGGGTTTAAATACAAATAGTTTATATACAAAATATGGGGTAGTCGTAAATAGAAACAGTGTACATTTTAATAGAAGGGTAGGATCTTATAAGGTATCTGCTCTAACTAATTGGAAGATGTGTTACATATACTAAAAAGGTCATTATTATACAGTTTAAAATATACGATATACGTATATATAGATGGAAATTTTGCAGGGAGGAAATTGATCTAAAGAGACAAGGGTCGGCTCTTCCGTCAAAATAGACGTCCAAAACCAGACGCCATCTATTGACCGTCGCCGCAACTAGCGGCCTCGGGTCGGTGACAAAGCCACAACACCTGCTTTGGCAAACTGAAAAGCGTCCACCTAGAGACTATGGTTTCGGGCTAATGGCCCTCGTCAGTCTAGGGCGGACTTTATTCCATGAGATCCACACGGGATCTAATAGAATCTTGAGAATCCGCCAAAGAGGTGTTTAGCTAGCAAAGTGGCTGGGCCATATATATGGCTAAAATATACAAGGGGTGTCCAATAAATAACGAGACCGGTCAAAAACAAAGAAAAAAAATGGAATTATAATTTTTTTAAGTCTACTAAAAATATAAAGCTTCATCTACATTGCGGTATATCACATCACGTGATTGCGCACGCAGTCGATAAATTGTAAGTTTGTAAAAAGAACGCCTTGCATAACAACTTCTAATTTGTAATGGATAGAAAATTTTAACAACGAATTTGTATTAAATTTTGCTACAAAATTGGGAAATCTGCTTCAGAAACTTTAGATTTGCTGAAATTGGCATTTGGAAATGAAAATGTAAATAAGCCCTCCACATTTAGATGGTTTTCACGATTTAAAAATGGAATGGAATCGGTGAAAGATGAGAAGCGTGTTGGACGTCCAATTCTACACAGGAACCCTGAAAAGGTGAGCTAAATATAAAATTTGATTAGAAAAAAATCCTCGAATAGGGTTACGGGACATTGAGGAAGAAACAGGGATATCAAAATCATTAGTTGGATCGATAATTAAAGAAGACACTTTCAAAATTTGTCCCTAAAATGCTAACAATCCAACAAAAGGAGAATCGCGTTGAAGTTGCCAAAAAATGCTTGAAATGGTGGAAGAAAACCCTAATTGGAAGGAAAAAGTAATAACTGGAGACGAGACATGGGTTTACGGGTATTACCCGGAAACAAAACGCCAATCCATGGAGTGGAAAGGAAAAGATGAACCAAGAACGAAGAAATCCCGACTTTGCAAGTCAAAAAACAAAGTCTTATTGGTAACGTTCTTTGACATAAAGGGAATTGTGCATTATGAATATCTAGAGGAAGGTCAAACAATCAATAAGGAGTCTTATTTAAACATTATGAGACGTGTACGTTAATAAATTCGTCTTAAAATAAGTGAAATGTGGAGTTCCAAAAATTGGATTATCCATCATGATAATGCACCACCACACACCGCTACATCTGTACTGACTTATTTGGTTAAACACGGCATCCAAATACTTCAAAAACCTCCCTATTCCCCAGACCTAGATCCAAATGATTTTTTCTCTTTTCAAAACTCAAAATGGCTCTAAAAGGAAGTAAATTTGACACTAGAGAGTCCAACATAGCGGATTCGAAAAAGGTCTTAAAGAACATCCCGAAAGATGCCTTTTCTAAATGTTTTGAATCATGGGAGAAGAGATGGAAATTATGTATAGATGCGGGAGGGGACTATTTTGAAAAATACTAATAAAATATTTTTTTATCATTCTATTTTTTATTTTTGACCAGTCTCATTATTTATAGAGACCATGGTTTCGGGCTAATGGTCCTCTTCAGTCTAGGGCGGACTTTATTCCATGAGATCCACACGGGGTCTAATGGAATCTTGACAATCCGCCAAAGAGGTGTTTACCTTGCAAAGTGGCTGGGCCATATCTATGGCTAGAATATAGGTGGAAATTTTGCCGGGAGTAAATTGATCTAAAGAGACATGTTTTGACGGGAGAGGCGACCCTTGTCTCTTTAGATCAATTTCCTCCCGGAAAAATATGCATTTATATTTTAGCCATAGATATGGCTCAGTCACTTTGCCAGCTAAACACCTCTTTGGCGGATTGTCAAGATTCCATTAGATCCTGTGTGGATCTCATGGAATAAAGTCCGCCCTAGACTGGCGAGGGCTATTAGCCCGAAACCATGGTCTCTAGGTGGACGCTTTTCAGTTTGCCAAAGCAGGTGTTGTGGCTTTGTCACCGACCCGAGGCCGCTAGTTGAGGCGACAGTCAATAGATGGCGTCTGGTTTTAGACGTATATTTTGACGCGGGAGAGGCGACCCTTGTCTTTATATATATATAAATATACTAGCGGATGTGTACCCGGCTTCGCCCGGGTTTTATCCGAGTGAAAGTTTGCCTAACGAATATTATTGATTATAATATTCGGGAACACACAGAATATTATGATAATAATGATTATTATATTCGATACGTCATATATTTATATAATATATGAAATTTATTTTTCGAGCAAACATATCCACTCTCTACTGAATAGATTTTTAAAAATATATACATAAATAAAAATATCTAGAGATATACTACATGATCTTAGCCAAAAGGCCGAGAAACGATATTTTATATATAGAGATGACCTGGCTTCGTGTGTCTTCTGCTCGAGTGAATCTTTCGCTGGTAGAATTTTGTTCCTGCCTACTATTAATCATTATCTGGCTTCGCCCGTGGTCTGCTTTAGTTAATATTCCCCAAAAGATTTTTTAATGCAATCAAGCATGATACGGCAATATTGTCATAATCATTTCTGACTAAAAAAAATATTGTTGCTCAGTACTTGGTTAAATATAATATGTCTTGGTTAAAGTGCGACAAAAAAAAACTCTTCCAGATTTAACTCGCTGTCCTGTTCAAATTTCCGCGAGATTAGTTACATATTGAGGGCGTTCATAGCCGACACTTTTTATATATATATATATATGGTAATTTAAGCCAACAACCCCATATTGTATATAATTTATAATACGATTTTAATGTTGTATAATAGAAACACATCTGTAAATGATTATACGTATTATTGACATGTGTCTTTACATCATCATATGTAATGTAATTTGTACAAACTGAGGATAAATAAATAATAATCTGTAATACATTAAGAGTTGAGCTAAGCAAGAGATAGAAGTCATAACGTCAAAAACGAGATAGATTTAGAATTCCCACAACAAGGTCTAAAAATGGACCAAGACCACCTACACTCCACATCTGGTGGAATGAAAAGCCCCCTCTCACACCTGGTGACATGCAAGGCCCCCTTTCTCAGAAACGGCCCCTGTCGCATAAGGCCCTTCGTCTTAACCTATAAATACAGTCCCTTTACAGTCACTTCACAGTGAGTGCAGCATCTGTGTGAGCACACGTCGGTCGTCCCTCAAAAGCCATCTCATTCATCATGTAGAATAGTAAGAAAACTTCTACCTCCCCATCTTTCGCTCCTAGCTCAACTCTATCTGTGCACGGAACTTTCTTAATGCAACTGTGTCTTCGTTTTTTGTGTGGACATTCCCAAGCTTTCCAATCTGCCTCGACCACGACTGCCTGTACTTTGTGAGAATTGTAAAAGGTCTTCCAATGTGCAGAGAGGTACTGGAAAACTCCCCATCCTGACTGTTCCTCTCGGTCAACACTTTATCATCACAAAGTTAGTCGACAGTAATACAAGAGTCAACAGTAACTTAACTCATTACATTAGTCGACAGGATTCTACAAGAGTCAACAACCAAACCTCAACTTATTACAGCTAGCCGACAGGATAACCAAAACGAAGGATGACACAACGAAGAAGGTAAGAAGCCTGACCAGATAGAAGCGAGAAAGAGAAAAGATGGAGGAACAAACCCGCCAGTCCAACGAAACAATCAAGCAATCTCTCCCCCCAACAAGAGACGATATTTTAGGAGGAAACGCCTCCCCAAGGGACCTCCGCAGACCCGCTAACACCGATCGCCAACGCCGGGAGCAAGCTGACCGCGCCAACGACAGCCCCGAAATTCCCGCAAGTCATGGAAACCGAGCAGCCATGTACCAGTGTTGGGCAAATATTAATTAAAATGATTTATTAAAGATTAACAATTGATTAATTGTATTCATACAATTAACAATTAATTAATTGTTAATTGCACTTTTCTAATTAACAATTAATTAATTGTTAATTGCACTTTTCAAATTAACAATTAATTAATTGTTTAGAGAAATTTAATTAATCTAACAAATAAAAAAATTACTGGTGCATAATAAACTGGTATATAATATACTGTACAGGCCTGCGAGGGACGTGGACGCAGGTACAATATAACTATTGAACTATTTAAATACACATGTTAGCAACAAATAAAAGACTGATGCAAATGATCATCAATAACTTTAATTAAGCATGATTAGATAGACAATGATAATTTATAATTTCTTGTAATAATTTAAATTACATTTCAGTACCACTCTCTTCTCGAACATGCTGTCCGACAATTTGTGACTCTTTGGCAGATTTGTCATTGTCGCAAAAGAAAAAAGGCGTTCAACTGCAGCTGACGATGGTAAAGGTGTGTTGTATTGAATAAAAACACTTTTTATCTCAGGATATCTATTGAGTAGTTGCAAATCTTGGCTTTCCTCTGCAAAAAAATGCAGCATCAAAAGTTCTGCTTTATTCATTGGTGCATCGGAGGAGCATGCGTTTTTTTCTGAGATTGAACTATCGGAGTCAGAGTCAAAATTGAAAAAAAGGTTTTCTTTGGTACTTTTTGTTTTTGCCACTGTCGCTACTATATTTCCACTATTTTTTTCGGAAATGCAGGTCTTGAAAACTTTTAGAATCTTGGTACGATCCGCGGGCTCAAAACAAGTCAACCATTTATTTTTGAATCTTGGGTAGGATAATGCCGCAATAGCCGCTATTTCAGCTTCAGGAGTGGTGACGTCAAGCATTTTTTCAAATCTCTTCTCTACACTCTCTCTGTATGCCTTGACCAACGGATTGCAAAAGGAAAAGTTGTTTTTCTTTTCAATTTTTAGCAATTTTTTTCTCAGCGCAAGAAGGCACGGCAGAACTATCCCATAATATGCGTTAGTCTCACTCTGCATTATGTCGAGGGCTTCTGCCACTGGCGAAGTGCACGTCAAATACTCTTGTATGTATTCGAATTCGTTGTCTTTGATAGCATTTTTTATGTTTAATAATCTATGTAAGAGTAAGCTTTTTTCTTTAATATCGAAAATTTGCTGGAGGGCATCAAACAAGCTATTCCATCTGGTCTCACCAGGTCGACTTAACGTGTGTCCTAACACATTCTGCATTATTTCAGCACTCTTTGGTCGTCCTGCAGCCTTCCACAAAGCAATACATTTCTTCATGATTGCAGCATGCATTTGCGACAGAGGGGTGTCTTGCTCGCTTAAAAGTTTGTTCGCGTCCGTAGTTGCGCAAAGGCTTAACGTATGCGCACAGCATCGTAAATGGGCAGGAAGTAAATGCTCAGGATCTTCTAAATTTGATGATTCGTCGTCTTCAACATCTGATTCAGAAAAGGCTTCTGTTGGCTGAGAGTCTGGCATAACTTCATCAACAATATTTATATTGGTCAATTTGACACCGAACATTTTGAAAGCTTTTACGAAATTGCTGCCATTATCCGTCACCGATGCAACAATTTTATTCGTATTGAGGTCGAAATGATCGTTAATTTCTTGAATCATATCGGATAGTCGATTGTAGCTGTGGACGCCTTTGAATCGTTGACAAGCTAACGCCACTGAAACTCTCCGTAGATCATTTGTGATCCAGTGCGCTGTAAATCCTATAAAACTTCTCTTTTTACTGGACCAAATATCTATTTCTGTGCACATATAGGAAGCTTCTTTTAGTTTCGACTTTATCTTAGCTACTTGCGTTTCATTGTGGTTTTCTATACGACGTCCTAGTGAACGTCGACTCATTAGAGTTAGCCCCATTTCAGATATTTCCAAGTCCGTGAATATTTTTGAAAAATATGGATCTTCCACTGCACGTAATGGGATCATGGAATGTATAAAATATTTCAGAATATTTTCATCGAATTGTTCTTGTGTAATTTTATTCTCATTTGACTTCTCAGTTTTTACCTCGGATTTCTTTTTTTTTACATATCTTTTGTACTCTTCAATGCATTCTTGCCCGTGTTTTCGCTTCAGGTGACTTAAAAAGTTTGACGTACAATTATGATATCCTTTAATTTTAGTTAATACATCTCTTGGACATTTCATACAAAGCGCTGTGATTTTATTACCAGTGGACTCTTCAAGCAAGGATTTGAAATATGTTCCATCTAGCAAGTTAAGCCGCGCTTGCGAAGACGAACACTCGGCGGTGTCAGTTGGTGGCACAGGTGAAGATGTTTCTAATGACTCATTAATGTCCGAAACCGAAAAAGTCACTGGAATGTTACTGTCTTCTTCCATTTCGTTTATCGACGCCATTTTATTTCATGTATTTTATTTCAATGTATTCTTAACCAAAACAAACATTCACGTATGTAAAAGGCTTAACGTGACAAGAATAGTTCATCAATGAGAAGGATTGATTTTTTTCATGCAGTGTAATTTTTTAAACCTTTCATTGAATCTGTTATTTTTATTTATTCTGTATTAATACATATTTAATTGTTAGTTTTAATTGTTTCATAAAACAATTTTAAAAATCAATTGCAATTAATTTAATTGCAATTGATTTAATTGCAATTGATTTAATTGAAAAATTAATTGCATTTTATTTAATTGCAATTAATTTAATTTCAATTAATTTAATTGCAAATTGCAATTTAAAGATTAATTGCAATTGATTTAATTGCAATTAATTTATTAGCAATTAATTTCTTAGTCAATTAACAATTTAATTGAAAAATAATTTTTTAATGCCCAACACTGCCATGTACCCAAACCCTGTGACAAGTTCTACACCTTCGACTTGACATCGTCGAGATAATGCTCAAGGCAACAAGCCACAAACAACTTTCCAGAAGTTACAAGCTTCTACAAGCTTTACATGGAGCGATTTCCACGACAGCAGGACGACCACCAAAGACCAAGTCTCCTGACTGAACTTTCATCTAAATTGTAAGTTTTTAAAAAACCTACCTTAACCTTATCCTC
Organism: Cordylochernes scorpioides; assembly: GCA_030710605.1. Lineage (NCBI taxonomy): Eukaryota > Metazoa > Arthropoda > Arachnida > Pseudoscorpiones > Chernetidae > Cordylochernes > Cordylochernes scorpioides. Next base: position 39,685,385 of record CP092872.1, on the reverse strand, counting down.
AACTTCACAACTTGATTCCCCATAAATTTTGTATTTATATTTTCACTTTAAGCATTTTAAAATCAATTTTTACCTTTTTTATATCATTTTTAATTCAATTTTTAAAACTTTCACACTCTCATTTATCAAGTTTACTTTAATTTTAATTAAATATAGAATTTCAATTTATTACTCTCAATTTTATTTTTTAAAAAATCGCCCATTACGCATTTTTACTAATTTACTAATCTTACATGCCTTTCCTAAATTTACCTAAAATGGCATTATCCAAATCTACAACTAAAAATAAAATCATTATTATTATTATTTTTATAAATCTCTCATTCATCATAATTCTCAACTTATTTTTGTTTTACTTATTAGTTATCTTTATACCAAAAGACCAATATTTTTATCAATTCTTAAAATTTGGTAATGTTCACCATTTTAAGTAAGCGCCCAATTCAAATTATTTGTAACTCATGACATTGCCCTTTTATAAGAATCATTTTAACTACTATAATCAACGATTTAAAAAAATACATTCAAATCTATATATATATAAATGAATGTATGTCTGTTTGTTTGTCCTTTATGCCTGACCAAACCACTCATTGGATCGCCATGAAACTTTGGGAAGTCATTTAGTATAGTACTGGGAAGGTTTCTAGCAAATAAAATTTTTGAAATAACTTTTCGCCTAGAAATAATCAAGATAAATATTCTAATTTATCTGTTATAATTCAACAATCTGCTCTAAATATTATCATGATGATACGATGATTTTGTAATGTAGAAAATTAGGAAAGAAAAAATTCAGGATGACACGGCAATTTATTTGAGACAAGAATAATGATACAATTCAAAGGCAAGATACTATTCCTTTAACTTCCAATATTACCGAGGGAACCAATTAATATTGATTTTATTCAACTTATCGAGTATTTTTCAAGGGACCGGGAAAAAATGTTCGCTAGATAAAACGATGATTTTGTAATGTAGAAAATTAGGAAAGACAAAATTCAGGATGACACGGCACACAGGGACCGGGAAAAAATGTTCACTTTATCGAGAGATTCAAATTTACGATTTTCAAATTATCAAAATATATCTTTTTTTTATATATATATAAGTTTATAGAGAATTGTTTCAACAAATGTTAGTTAGACAAATCTTTACTCGGGTAAAACCCGGGCGAAGCCGGGTACGTCCGCTAGTTTTAAATATAAATTAACATAGGTGAAACGCATTTTTTTTATTGCAAAAATCGGAAGATACAATATCTTCAAAAACACCATTAGGGAAAACAACTATCTTTCCCAAAACAAGTTAAAAATAAAGATTCACTCCACTTCACCGCCAGTAGCTAATTTAAGTCACAGCCTTCCAAAACGATTACAATCGTTAATATTCGAGGATAAATACACTCCCTCATCTTTCCTTTTACATGCATATTAAATCATCAACAAATCTCTCTCAACAAACGTTACGACACTCACACATCACTTTATCCAATTGGCAGCAATTATTAGTGCGCGACTCAACACACACATCCAATTTCGAGCCACACGAGCTCCATAACGTCGCCCCACTAAACACTCAAAATATTTCACATTAAACGTGCCATATCCACTAACAGTCAAAAATTCTCGATGTGTTTCCTACAACCACCACCCATGACTATTAAATTTGTTATTTATGGTGAAACAGGTTAGATTTGTACCAAACTAAGACTTCACGTGACACCTTTTTATTCACATTTCTCACTTCGTGTCACAATGCCACACCACAAAACTTTTTCAATTTTCAGGCCAAAGACGCCCTTCATGCCTGTGACACTTCTCACCTCAAAGCGTGTCCACGTCGAAAGTCATATCTTTCACTCACTTCTAGCCTGAAATCATCGTATAACAATCTTACTATATCTAAACAAATTCGAAAACACAAACACTTACGAACATCGAGAAAACTATATTTTCAAATATACCAAAAATATGCCAATCTCAACAAAAGAGAGAAAAAGTCAGTTTCAAGTAAATCTCAAACATAGCAAAACATCCCCCATGATTGACCACCCACGACGATCTATTTCAGTTACATATCCCCGTCTTCCCTCCCCTCAAGCAGTCATCTTGACCGCTACTTCATGATCGCCATTTCAAACACATGTTTCACACTAATCATTTAGATTTCCTCGAGAATCTCACAAACTCCTTAACCACACCACACATATCAAACATTTTACATGTTAATGTAGATCACAATACATAACATATTAGTAACCAATCCAACCAATAAATTGCGCTTCAGAAATTTCTTTTTATACAACCGACATTATTATTGGTACAATACAATTATTTTACATTCATATTTCACTGTGCTTCTTAAAAATCCAGCATCTAAACAATTTCTATTATTCAACCACTAGAAAAAATGCACAGCTGCCAAACAGTTGTATGTCGCAATTATGCAATCACCAACGTGACCTCATTATTTATAAAAACTTTACAAATAATCACTAATTAAAACAATTTGGTTAAGTCTGATATAGACTTTATAACGGAAAAGAGATATAATTATCTACATATCACCTTTTTGGATAAACGAGAATATTGTTCAATTCTCCACTACTCAACATTTATTCAATCATTAATGACCTTTAATTATATTATAATTTTTGTATAAAATCTTGAATAATTATTTTTATTTTTACTTTTCAATTATATAATCAATTTTTAGTCCAACATTATTTCCAAAAAAAAAAAAAAAAAAACTCTAATCAAATTTATTTTTATTTTTCCGGATATTATTTTAGTATTGCAAAACATTTGATTGTTTCAAAAATCGTTCTATTTTGTTAATTATTATATCTTTTATATATTACATGTTTAATTTTGTCCACTTACACTTTTTGTACCCGCAATCATATTTCTATATTTCTATTCACTATATTTTATTTGTTTAAATACCTTTATTATCTGACGATGTTTATCAACCACTATCGGGCATCTACAACAATCGTTTTCAACAATCATATTCTTTAACCAATTCCCTATATTTTTCATCACTATCTTTTCAGTCATTGCGTCACATCAACGTAGAAAAACGACAGCACTGCTTGACAATTTATTTTTTGATTTCGTAATTCAACAAACTCTTTGAAAACACAGTTCCCCAGATTTAAAAATCCCAACTTCTGGCCTGAACACGCTTCAAGAGTTCATTTCATTTCATCCGCAGAGCAAATCACCAACGCATTCACAAAACGTTCACTTTTTTCAACTTTCAACTTTTTTTTTCAGCTCTAGCGGACCACATTCAACCTTTGGTTTCGAGTCAAGTCAGACCACCTACTGTCGCTACAATTCTACTTCTCGCATGGCTCTATTACACTCCTTTCTCAATCATATTAATAAACAACTTTTCTTCAACAACTTTTAACCCAATAATCCTTAAATTGTGACAAAACACTGTAACCCTTATATAGGATCGCAAGTGGAACATTGCCAAGGAAGGCAGCTCAAGTCTATATCCTCGCTTTGCACCTGGATCTGAGTATTTGGTTTACATGTGCACTCCTAACAATTGCATATTCTTCAACTACTAACCCTTTCCAACGCCCGCCAATATTCTCTTAGAATGTGAATTTTTATGTCAAAATTTTATTTTAATCATCTTTTTTTTTTTAATCAAACAAAAATGTCATTTTTATTTCACTTTTATATATCCAAACAAATCATTTTGTTATAGCCCTTTTTAGCCATCACAGTTTAAATCAATTAAAAGAAATTTTAATTACTTACCTGTGTTAGAGAGGCTTTACCCGCTTAAACCCGGATAAACCCTTTCACTCCCGGGGCCCACCTATGGTAATTTAAGCCAACAACCCCATATTGTATATAACTTATAATAAGATTTTAATGTTGTATAATAGAAACACATTTGTAAATGATTATACGTATTATTGACATGTGTCTTTACATAATCATATGTAATGTAATTTGTACAAACTGAGGATAAATAAATAATAATCTGTAATAGATTAAGAGTTGAGCTAAGCAAGAGATAGAAGTCATAACGTCAAAATCGAGATAGATTTAGAATTCCCACAACAAGGTCTAAAAATGGACCAAGACCACCCACACTCCACATCTGGTGGAATGCAAAGCCCCCTCTCACACCTGGTGACATGCAAGGCCCCCTTTCTCAGAAACGGCCCCTGTCGCATAAGGCCCCCCGTCTTAACCTATAAATACAGTCCCTTTACAGTCACTTCACAGTGAGTGCAGCATCTGTGTGAGCCCACGTCGGTCGTCCCCCAAAAGCCATCTCATACATCATGTAGAATAGTAAGAAAACTTCTACCTCCCCATCTTTCGCTCCTAGCTCAACTCTATCTGTGCACGAAACTTTCTTAGTGCAACTGTGTCTTCGTTTTTTGTGTGGACATTCCCAAGCTTTCCACTCTGCCTCGACCACGACTGCCTGTATTTTGTGAGAATTGTAAAAGGTCTTCCAAGGTGCAGAGAGGTACTGGAAAACTCACCATCCTGACTGTTCCTCTCGGTCAACACTTTATCATCACAAAGTTAGTCGACAGTAATACAAGAGTCAACAGTAACTCAACTCATTACATTAGTCGACAGGATTCTACAAGAGGCTACCAGGACCTCAACTTATTACATATATATTAGTAAATTAAATTTAATTGCCATCTATCATTAAAATTTTACACAAATAAATTCACTGGGAAAGCGTTTCTTTTTTAAATATCATCAAATTTTTATCTCTACAGACCTTACTGCAATGATATGAGTTATTGAATAAGAGGGCTTGGCTCATCAGTAGTGAACACTCTCAGCGGTTTCGCCAAATTAATCTCTAGACCGCTCTACTATTGTATTGGACTGGTTTTGTTATATACCCTGCATTTTCTATGGAAGGCAGCTTAGGGGTGTTTAGTGAATTATGGACAAAAGCTTATTGGTCTGTAGAGGTACATACATATAATTTCAAGGTATTGCATCGAGCAAAGCTCTTCCGCAAAATATGTTTTCATAACCAATATATATTAGTAAATTAAATTTAATTGCCATCTATCGTTAAAGTTTTACACAAATAAATTTACTGGCAAAGCGTTTCTTTTTTAAATATCATCAAATTTTTATCTCTACAGACCTTACTGCAATGATATGAGTTATTGAATGAGAGGGCTTGGCTCATCAGTAGTGAACCCTCTCAGCGGTTTCGCCAAATTAATCTCTAGACCGCTCTAATATTGTATTGGACTGGTTTTGTTATATACCCTGCATTTTCTATGGAAGGCAGCTTAGGGGTGTTTAGTGAATTATGGACAAAAGCTAATAGGTCTGTAGAGGTACATACATATAATTTCAAGGTATTGCATAGAGCAAAGCTCTTCCGCAAAATATGTTTTCATAACGAATATATATTATTAAATTAAATTTAAATGCCATCTATCGTTAAAATGTTACACAAATAAATTTACTGGCAAAGCGTTTCTTTTTTAAATATCATCAAATTTTCATCTCTACAGACCTTACTGCAATGATATGAGTTATTGAATGAGAGGGCTTGGCTCATCAGAGAGATAAAAATATAATGATATTTAAAAAAAAACGCTTTGCCAGTAAATTTATTTGTGTAAAATTTTAACGATATATGGCAATTAAATTTAATTTGCTAATATATATTGGTTATGAAAACATATTTTGCGGAAGAGCTTTGCTCGATGCAATACCTTGAAATTATATGTATGTACCTCTACACACCTATAAGCTTTTGTTCATAATTCACAAAACACCCCTAAGCTGCCTTCCATAGAAAATATAGGGTATATAACACAACCAGTCCAATACAATAGTAGAGCGGTCTAGAGATTAATTTGGCGAAACCGCTGAGAGGGTTCACTACTGATGGGCCAAGCCCTCTCATTCAATAACTCATATCATTGCAGTAAGGTCTGTAGAGATAAAAATTTGATGATATTTAAAAAAGAAACGCTTTGCCAGTAAATTTATTTGTATATATATAGATATTCCCGGCTTCGCCCCAAGTAAAAGTTTACTTAACAAACATTTGTTAAAACGATTCTAGCAAACATCCAATCACCACTGAATCTATACTTGTCTACACTCTCGATAATTTTTTCCCGGTCCCTTCAAAAATACTCGATAAGTTGAAAAAAATCAGTTTTAATTGGTCCACTCGGTAATTTGAAGTTGAAGGAATAGTATCTTGCCACAAACGAAGATTTGTAAATAACTGTATTTAGCGAATGTACCCGGCTTCGCACAGTTTTTATCCGACTAAAAGTTTGCCTAACGAACATTTGTTAAAACGATTCTAGAAAACATCCAATCCACCTATATATTGATTTATAAACGTATATAAAAATAAATATTGTTATATGCGTTTAAATATATTTCTGAAACACATAATATTTTGAAAACATTTATTATATTTTAAATAAGATATTGTCACTTTTGTGAATTTGATAATTAATTATTTCTTTTTTCTCAATGAATTATATATATTAATTTAAAATTTCATTTTTGTTATCATCATCACATACAATGTAATTTTTTTTATATAAACAAACGATAATAAACAACAACAATTAGGGGCTCAAAAATCATTTATTATGGTTAGCAGCTCTGTAAATAAAGATATTTTCACAACAACAATTAAAGTTGCATCATCATTTTCTTAAAACAACAGCAAATTAAATTAACAATGTAAAAATATATTTTAACATTTAACGCAAAAACGTTACAATTTATTCTTTAAATATATATTAATATTGAAATGCCAAGTATTTTTTTACGTCATTGGAATATTATATCACTAAATTCTCAAATTAAATTTATTATACTTGGAGAACATTTTAAGCATTGTTACAATTTATAAATATAATTTCACCATTCGCCGCTAGAGGCGCTGCTCTCGAGTGAAAGTAGAAAATTTGCAAATAAAATTGCAAAGAATATTTATTTCAAATCTAATTCAAACCAGAAATCTTCCCAGTAGTATAGTAAATGACTTCCTAAAGTTTCACGGCGATTGAATAATCTTACCTTTTAAAAACATGCATCGTGTGAACAAACTAACATTCATCGTGTAAACAAACCACGTGTTAATTATTAACCAATCAAATTCATTTATCGTCGCGACCAGTGCTGCGCCCAAGCGGTAAAAGGCTGGAACTAACGCTTTTTGGTTTTTTATTTAAAAAAAAAAGCCCATTAACATTTTTAGTTTTTTTTAATAGCCTATATGTTAAACGAAATCTTCAGCTACCTACATGCGAAATTTCATAAAGATTTATTTTGTAGATTTTGCGCAATGCGATAACAAACATCGATTTTGGATTTCATTTTTATAGATATAAAGGAAAGGATATATATTTAGAATCCTGTCGTTGTGTATTGATTATTCTATTCTATTCTATCGACTTAATCTTTGGTGTGAGATCCAGTCGGCTCTCGCTATACTGTGATAACCGAGGATCTCTCGCTGTGGTGTTGTTACCGAGAGGGGAAACCTGTAGTAAGCGAGAGGGACAGTCAGGGCGTGGAAAGTTTTCCAGTACATATCTGCACCTTGGAAGACCTTTAACAGTTCTCACAGAGTACAGGCAGTCGTGGCCGAGGTAGAGTGGAAGACTAGAGAATGTGCACATAAAAAATTAATAGACACAGTTGTACTAGGAAAGTTACGTGAACAGCTAAGAGTCCATCTAGGAGCGAAAGATGGAGATAGAAGAGTTCTTACTGGTCTACATGGTCGATGAGGTGGACCTTGGACACAACCGACAAGGGCTCTCGCTGATGGTGAAGTGACTATGTTTATTTCTGGCCCTGTTGAAGGCTTATATATCTTTGCAGAGAGAAAGTATTGGATTTCAGCGGATGCAACAAGGGCTTGGATCGGAAGCGATATTGTACACTTTGGCAACGCCCTGACATCTTCAAGGCCTCGTTGGACTCTTATCTCAAAACTTTGTTTTAGCTCAACTCTTAATCTATTACAGAGTTTTATTTATTTATCCTCAGTTGTACAAATACATTACATATGGCGATGTAATGACACATGTCAATCATGTGTATAATTATTTACAGAATTGTTTATTATACAACATGGAAATCTCGTTATAAGTATTATACAATATGGGGTTGTTGGTTTAAATTACCATATCTATATTAATAAAATGGAAATTTCATAAGTGGACATCACTAAAAACTTTCGTTACAATGCATCAATTTCGACCAAATTTTCAACATTTATGTAAAACGAGATGGAGCAGGTTTTGCTTAACATCAAATATTTTTCCTAACTTTAACATACATAACTTTGCTGTTATCGATAAAATACAAAAAAATTCAGCAGAGTTAAAGTGTTTACACTTTCAAAAGTGTTTACACTTTTGCGCTTCTTGGAAAATTAGTTTTAATCTTTTTTATATATATTTTAATAACTTTTATACATGGTAAGATACTTTTATTTTATAGTTTTCATATTTTATACCAAAAAAAGTTGAAGCCTTACTTGATGAGATCAATTTTATTTTTTTGATAAATTTTTAGGCTTTTCCAAAGTGTTTACACTTTTGCGCTTCTTGGAAAATTAGTTTTAATCTTTTTTATATATATTTTAATAACTTTTATACATGTAAGATACTTTTATTTTATAGTTTTCATATTTTATACCAAAAAAAGTTGAAGCCTCACTTGATCAGATCAATTTTATATTTTAGATAAATGTTTAGGCTAATTTTAATTTATTTCTTTTTTATTTCATATACAGATTATATATGCTATTTCTAACTTACGTGGTTAGTATTTTTATAAGACTAAGGTTATTTATATTATTTTTTACAAAAAAATATTGAAATTTCATTAATGTGCTCAATTTTATGTCTTTTTTGAGGACCTTAACAAAATTTTTAATTAATTGTTTAGATATTTTAATAACAGATTATATATGGTGTTTTCCACTTATATGGGTTGTTTTGTAAAAATAAATTGTGTTAATTCTATTTTTTTTTCACTAAAAAGCTTGAAATTTCATTAATGTGCTCAATTTTATGTCTTTTTTGAGGACCTTAACAAAATTTTAATTAATTGCTTAGATATTTTAAAAGTAGATTATGGTGTTTTCCACATATATGGTTTTTTTTGTAAAAAAAATTGGGTTATTTCTATTTTTTTTCACTAAGATGCAAGATATTTTATTGATATGTTTATGTGATGAGGTCCTTCTCAAATATTTCTTAAGAAATTTTTATTTAATTATTTATATCTTTCAAATACAAATTATTTGTGGTATTTATAACATATAGGTGTTGTGTTTTTTGAAATATTCGTTTTTTTTATCATTAATCGCAAAAAAGATTAAGCAATTTCATTGTGTTCAATTACGGGTCATTTTGAGGTCCTTTTTTAAATTTCTTATGGAAATTTTTAATTATTGCTTTGATCTTTTAAATACAGTTTATTTATTATATTTTCTACATATATGAGTTGTATCTAAAAAATAGGTTATTTATATTTTTAAATAAGCAAGGGATTTATTTTACGGATTCATTTATTGTCTTTTTGAAGTCCTTTTTCAAAATTATTTTAAAGATATTTTAATTTATTTGATTAAATATTTTATATTTAGATAATTTATAGTTTTTTTAACATATAGGGGTTGTATTTTGTATTTTAGAAAATTATTTCTATTTTTTACTTCAAAAAAGCATGCTTTTTCATTGCCGTATCCAGCGGTTGGTCTATTTTTGAAGCTTTTTAATGATAACTGGTTTTGTACATTAATTTTTTGGTGATATATAATATTATGATTTTAGTTTTTTAAAATATTTTTAACATGTCTGAAGGTTATTTTGAATAAAAAAATTAAAAATTTTGATTTTTACCTCAAAAAGACAGGAATTTTTTATGCTTTGTTTAGAAATTGCTGGTTTTGAAGCTTTTGTTATTAATCTCAATCTATTTTTTTTTTCAGAATATGCCTCGCCACAGCCGACGTTTACTTGGTAGGAATACGGCTGCTTCCAGGAGATATAGGAATGCTAGAGCTATTGAGACACCACTTCAAAGTGAGACGCGTCGTGCGCTTCGCCGTCTTAGGTATTCTGAAGGCCGCGTCGAAGCTACACAAACTATGCAAGTTCCTGTTCAGCGTATTCAGCTTTGGACTCATAAGCCGTTTTCAGGTTTGCAGTATAATGCCCATATTGATTATAAAGCTGATTCATCTGTCGATATAGGCCAAATGTCTCGGGTATGCCAGTTTTGCTCTGCTTTGAGATTTAAAGATGATGTAATGTAATAGAAACAAAATAAACCTCATCCTACCTAATATACATTACTTCTGAGGATTAAAGATTTTGATTTGTGTTGAGAATTTTGCATGCATTTCTCTATTTCTTTTCTTATCTTGCAAAGCTAATGGATTGTTCAGGTTGCTTATTTTTGACTCGCCAATTTGTTTAGTGATAAAGTGGTATAGCGTTCTTTTTCAGAGCATCACCCTACAAAAAAAATTACCTGACCTTTTCTAATATTCAGATAGATTTATTATATCAACATACTAGACTGCAAACATTCCCTCGAGTAAAACCCGGGCGGAGCCGGGTACACCCGCTAGTATATATATATAAATAATTAATTATAAAAAAAAAAACACTTTAAAAAAACTTTTATTTAAAATGCACTAAAAATAACAAAATAAATATTTCTGAAGTATTGCTTTTTTTTCTGAAGGTACCATATAACAAATAAAATAATAGACTTAGAAATAAAAGCGGTGGGGGATGATAATCATTTATGCAGCAAATAGGTATAAATTTAATGAAAAGCAAAATTGTTACTAACAGAACCGCGTCTCTTTGCTTTTAGGAACCCTAAATTTATCGAATTATATTAGAAAGTTATAGACAACCAGTGGATTATTATTAGGGGATAATTGATACATACAAAATTTGAATTATAATTAAACAATTTAATAAATAGTTAAAAGTAACAACATACTAATTGAAAAAGGGGAACTATTTAAAAAGTGTCGTGAAATGTATGGTGGTATATTGTTACACACACACCTATATTTATATAATGAATATAAATATATGCGTGATGACATTGGAATAAGATGGCTAAATTATAACAGATAAAATTAATATATTTGTTGGCTTTTCTCATTTATTTGCTTGTAATTCAAAGGACGTTTTAGATAGGAATCTGAATATTTGGATTTCTAATTCCTTCCATGTCTTGAACATTTATTGAAAAAATCCTTTCGCAAACTCCAGCATTGTCACATTTTTAGCCAAGAAAAATTGAAATTGACAGGTTCTAGGAAAAAATAGTTGTTTTTTAGTCATAAAATGATAATTCAACTTTATTCAACTGTAAATACAAAGCGCGATGTCCCGCCAAGGACACTGGCGCCCAAAGGAAAGCAATACAAGAGAGAGAGAGAGAGAGAATCTATTTATATATCCAAAAACATATGCACAAGGCATTTACCATATTCTTGAAATTGGTTTCAAACAAGCATACTATATACATAGGTAATTTAATTTAAACACACCTCAAAATTAGGAAAAAAATCATATATACAGCACATAGTTACAATTATACCTAACACTTGGGATTATTTAAAAACTTCGATATGAATTTACAAAATCTATTGAATTCAATGTATTAATCCCTGCTGGATATCAGTTCTCTTGGATCGGTACAGAGAATACCGTTATTGAGACTGTAGTCTTGAAATGCTGGGAACTTAAGTAAAAGATGAGTAGAATCTTGAATGCGGCATCCACAAAAACAGCCCGGATCCTCCGATGCGCGGATTCTTTTCAGAAAACTCCCGAAATTACCATGGTTGGTTACAAATTGTGTGTTGTGGAAATTAGGGCGAAAATAATTTGGAATACCCCGGTTTAAAAAACTTGTAAATGTCTCGTTTGTATTATTCAGTAAGAGCAACATTCTTTCGTCTATATAGGATTTAATTATAAAGGGAATATCGATGTTGTATTTTTGCTTGGCCTTGAACGATAAGTTATTTAAGTCATATTTCATATTTTTTGCTTCAATGTAATCTGCAATCAATGGAGTTTTAGCCAAACTGTGAACACAGTTGTACGAAGTTGTCTTGTAAGCTTTAATGCTCCATACTAATATCTGATATTGCATTGAGTTTAATTTTTGTATCGAATATTTATTTAAAAATTTGAACCATATTTCTGATCCATATGTTAAAGTTGATCTGAATAAAGATTTATACAATGTAATTCTTTTATGGGAGCTCAAACCCCATGATTTGCAGCAAAGAGAGAATATATTTTTTTTTATTCTTTGAGTTCTGCTCACTATTTCCTCTATATGAAAAGCAAAATTCAATTTGTTTTTTCTTCTATGATTTGCAATTTTTTATTCCTAAAATTTTTATTTTTTGTACTGGTGAAATTAATCCACTCTTAAATTTAACTGGGATCTTCTCTTTATTATGCAAATATAAAATGTTTGTTTTTTCGGAACTGATTTCTAACTTGTTCTTAATACACCACAATTCGATAGTATTTAATGCTTCCTCTATAACTATTTTGAGTGATGTTAGATCTTTATTCCAGCATATGACCAGCATAATGAAAATATTGCTGTATCATGTTTGATAATCAGATACAAAATTATATAGGGAAAAAATTCCAAAAGAGCAGAGACCACGGGTGAAGCGAGTTCACTTTTAGTATTCAGAAAGAAAATTCTAACAGAAAACATTCATTCGAGTAGAAGACACAAAGCCAGATCATCTATGAATGTATGTGTATGGTGTGTCTGTCCTTTATGCCTGACCAAACCACTCATTGGAACGCCATGAAACTTTGGGAAGTTATTTAGTATAGTACTGGGAAGGTTTATAGCAAATACATTTTTTGAAATAACTTTTCGCCTAAAAATAACCAAGATAAATATTCTAATTTATCTATTACTAGCGGATGTACCCGGCTTCGCCCGGGGTTTTACCCGAGTAAAGGTTTGTCTAACGAACATTTGTTAGAACAATTCTCTATAAACTTTAAAAAAAAAAAGATATATTTTGATAATTTGAAACTCGTAAATTTGAATCTCTCGATAAAGTGAACATTTTTTTCCCGGTCCCTGTGTGCCGTGTCATCCTGAAATTTGTCTTTCCTAATTTTCTACATTAGAAAATCATAGTTTTATCTAGTGAACATTTTTTCCCGTGTCATATTGCCGTGTCATCCTGAGATAATCTTACTTTTGATAAATAATATTTAAGATAACAAACTTAGTGATAAGAAAACTTGTTAACATCGTCACAATGGGGGCGCTGCTTGCGAGTTAAATCTACAAATCTGCAAATAACTCTAAGGATATTCAAGATATTCATGAAATTATTTTTCAAAAACCTTCCTGGTGATATACCTAATAATATCCCAAAATTTCACGGCGATTGGATGTATGGTTTTTGAATCTATAGAGTACAGACAAACACACAGACAGACAGACATTCAATTTTATATACATATATATATATAGATATATATATTTTATATACAGATATATATATATAGATAATAGACATATATAGATAATTCAACAATCTGCTCTAAATATTATCATGCATATAGAAAAAATTATTATATGCTTCTTCTTTATGCCGGACCAAACTACTCATTTCAACGCAATTTAACTTTGAGAAATTGTTTTATATACTACCAGAAAGGTTTCTATCTAATTATTATTTTGAAAAACCTTCTTATTTGAAAAAGATAAGGATAAATATTAATTAATCTGTTATATTTTCAGCACTCTGATTTATTATCTCTGTATTATCTTTATATATACAGTGGTACCTCGACATACGAATTTAATTCGTTCCGCAACCTTGCTCGTATCTTGAATTACTCGTATCTCGAAGCAAATTTCCTCATACAAAACAATTGAACTACCATTAATCCGTTCCAACCTCCAAATTGTCACCCCAGTTATTTTTGTTACGTGGTTTTAAATAATAAAAACGTATTTATAAATATCAAATATTTATTGCACAAAAACAAAAAGAGAATGTAAAGAAATAAATTAGATATCCTCACTGGTCTTTGCCTTTTTCGCTACATTTTTCTCGCTTTCACCTGTGAGATTTGTTTCTTCCTCCCTCTCAGAATGTTCCGGAAATGAGTTAGGCAAGTGTAATCCTCAGCTGCCTTCATATCTGAACTTGCTGCCTCACCATGTCTGACAACGGAGTGAATACCGCTCCTCTTTTTAAAATTCTCAAACCAGCCCCGGCAGGCTTTAAATGACTCTTCCGATGCCTCGTCGATGGAAGTCTGCGGGGTTTGCTTCAGCAAATCTCCGTAGATCGCTCTTGCCTTCTCAAAAATGATGGTTTGCGTCAAGGTATCTCCTTGGAGCTGCTTTTCTGTCACCCACACCATCAGCAGTTTTTCCATATTTTCATGAAGGGAGATTCGCAGCTTGGAAATTATCGTAAGGCCCTTAGCCGGCGTTACACTCTTTATCGACTCCTTCCGTCTAAGCACAGAACATATTATGGACGTACTACGGCCATACTGCCTCGACAAGTCAACAACTCGAACACCTTGCTCAAGTTTTTCTATAATTTCACGTTTTAATTCAATACTCATCATCTTTTTCTTAGCACTTGACTTTTTACAAACTTTCTTCCGATCCATGGTTATAAAAATAAATGAACTAAAACTGTAAATGTTAATGCAACACAAAACGCGAACACAAAACACAACTCATCACAGCGGAAGCACGCTGCTAACTGATCGTGATGGCGTGACTGCGTGTTACTACCTGTTGTGTTTTAACTTTAAAAGCACACAAAAATATAATAAACTTGAATTTGTTTATTCAAGTCTCAAAAAACAAAGCTTTGCATATAGAACATATAATAATGAAGAAGAAGAAAGAAACATTTTAGGAAAAGCAAAAACAAAACAAAAATACTGGTCAATAAGAAACATTCAAAATCACAGATTAATATCTTCAACACTACCGAACCGAACTCGTATCTCGAATTTCGCTCGTAACTAAAAGCAAAAAATCACTTGCTCGTCGGCTCGTATCTCGAAAAACTCGTATGTTGGGGCGCTCGTATGTCGAGGTACCACTGTATATATAAAAATCAAAATTTGTCTGTCTGTTTATCGATTAACTCAGAAACTACTTAACCAAATGTCACCAAATTTTACACCTAACTACCAATGACCCTGTAGATGAAGAATTTACTACAATGCATTGAAATTAAGTAAAAAATATATTTTAAAATCTATATTTTATCTTTGTGTATAACTTTATTTATATAGCCACTTGCTATTTGACCATCTAGAACTTTGGGGAAAGTTATAAAGCTATTTTTTGTCAGATTTCCTTTTTTCGTTTCGTTTTATTTCCCAAATTCCATTAAAAAAATTATTAAAAATTATCATCATTATTAAGAAGGTTTTCAATGTGTCTGTATTCAAATTATTAATGACATTTTTGAAAGTAAAACAGTGTATACGGTATTAAATATGTATAATGGGAACAATGGCTTAAAATTTAATAGAAAGTAAGCTGAATGAAGACAAAAAAATGTTAGGAATTCCCTATGAATTGAAAAGAAGTGATTTTGCCTATAAAATATAAAAAATAGACTGGATTGATAGACATTCAAAATGGTTAAAAATGGCATTTATTAAGCCAAACAGTGTGAAAAAGTAGATACAATAGAGCTTCCATTGAGAGGATGCCTAAAATCTAGCTTAACCCGTCTCTCCAAAAGGCAGTCTCTTATTAAAGGTCTATTAGAGATTCTTTAATATCAATTAGAATCTCCAATAAAATACCACCTACAAGAGAAACAAGTTGAGTCATGTTTTTAGGTGGTCATTCTCAAGAGACTCTTACATATATTGAAGATTAAAATTAATGGAATTATAAACGCTAAGAAAACTATAATTATAAAATCTCCATGACAAAAAGATACAAATATATTACTTGAAGAATTGAATAATTCAGAAGAAATAAAGAAAATGAGCAAAATTTACATACCTAAGCCAAGAGATCCAACAATCATTGTCAAAAATGTATGCAAAATAACAGAAATCGCGACTTTTGTGAAAACGGTATGTAAAATGAATCCAGAATTGGAAGGCTTGGATGGTGAAATCCAATACACCACAACACAACATAGTATTAAGAGTATCACCTAAAGTACAGGGTGATCCAAAACTCCCGCACAACTTTAAAAATTAATAACTCCGCGAATATTTGCGCTAGAGCAATGCGGTAAACACCATTGTGTTCAGGATGCAATGGGATTTTTTTATGGCAAATAATGAAAAATTCGAAATTGATTTTAGTTATAACTTTATTCGCTAGATGGCGCTCTACCAGAATCAGAGATTCAGCGGCCAAATTGTTTGATAAATTGAAAAATATAACTGAACGACACGTATTTTTCCTTTTTAAATACCAGGAAAGAACCCTAATAATATCAAATGATAAATTAATAAAACACTATTTCGCGAAATGTTAGAATAATTGGTTGACGATTTTTAAATACAATCTGAGATATGTAAAATAGGTATATGCAAATTAAACATACATCAAAAATATTTATATTTTAGATGGAGTTTTGTGAAATAAATTAAATGTTTGAAAATAACTACTGATATCAATACACGATTTTTGAAAAGTTAATATAGTACCAAAAATTATGATGGCACTACTAATAGGATTTCGTGCTATATGGAATGTATAGTTTCTTGACTAATTGTCGACACTTGCCTATTTAACTGGATATTTGTCATGATCCAAAAATGAAATATAGAGGGGAGTGACAAAATATATTTGTCGCACTTTATTCCAAATATCCTATGGGTTTGTCAAATGTTATCATTTTTTATTATACTGTACACAATTTTGAAAATGTATCCCCTAAAAAAACATTTTTAAATCGACCTTTTGCGTTGAAAAAACGTGGTAGTAAAATCATTTTGTATTATTTATTGCGCAAAATATCTAAATTTGGGGGGGGGGGGATAGAGAGATTATTCCTTATGCTATTTCTTCTAATGAGCGAAAAGCGATAAACTAAACATAAGGGGTAAAATTGTGTATACCAGTGTTATTCGAGAAGTTATAACACTTTGGCCTGCACGACATAATATAAAATGTGGGCAAATGACAAACAAAAAAATTCCTGTTTACAGAAAAAAAAAGAGTCAAGATGTGAGGACAGCATTTATTATTCCCATAACCCAAAACAAAGAGCTGCAAAATATAACACATGAGGTAACTGCCTTCTCTCTTGTATTAGGTCACAATCCTTGCTCAATGTGGCGCCCTTCATTCTCAAACACCGCCTGCAGACAATAGATGACAGTATGGTCACAATTAAATAGTTGAAATTCATAAAACGTGCCATCTGATAGAAGCCTTCAACATGGCCAATGTGGTAGGCCGGCATCGATAAAAACGCGACTTAATGTACCCCCATAACCGAAATTGTAAGGCGTCAAGTCTGGTGATATTGGAGGCCACTGGTATATAAAGTGGCGACTTATCAACGAATTCCACCGAACGTATCCTTCAACAATTGTTTGGCACCGCGGGAAATATGAGGAGGTCCTCCATCTTGCATGAATGTTATTTCGCTTAGTGCTTGTCTGTCCTTGCAATATGGGAATAACCTTTTCTCTCAAAAGTTGAACATAACGTTCACCAGTTACGAAAAACGGTTTTAAAAGTTCTTCCATTGATTGTTTCAAAGAAAAATGGCCCAATAATAAAAGAAGAAGTGAACCCACACAAAACTGTAACTCTGTGCTGATGAAGTTGCCAAAATGAGGCAGTTTTGAATGTTAAATTCTCCCTTTAGATAAAAGTGAGCATCATCTGTTCTTAGAACATTTGACAGCCAGTTTTCATCAATATCAATTTGCCGGAAAACCCATGCAGCGAATTCTTGACGCTTCTCAAAATCGCTGACTTTCAACTCGTGAAAACTTTGAATTTTGTTAGGATATTATTATAGAAAAATTCTAAATGTGTGTTCTCTCTAAACTGTTCCATACGAAATCCCCGTTTGTCGAGAAACTTGTCTAGCACTCACTTCTCCATACGGGGATAACGTTTAAATAGCTTCAGCATTCTGCAAAACCGTAACAGCCACTGACTTGCATGTCGATGGTCTTCCACTCCGAGGTTTTGCTTCCAGAGATCCAGTTTCCTCAAAACTTTTAATCAATCGCTTTAGAGAGTAGCAACTCATTGGTCCTTTACCGCTTCGAATATCTTTAAAGGAACGAAACGCTCGTAAAGCTTCAGAGGCAGATTCTGAATCACAATTAAAAAATTCACCAAGTGTGCTTTATCCTGTAGTGACGGCATTCCAAGTGGAAGGGGAGAAGTCCGACCACACCTCCTTGCGGTCCCCCGGATCCTTGGAATATTTGACCAAATTCTGGTTCGTTTCCAAGATTACTAACGTTGCAACGGCACCCATTTTCAAATGAAGAGCAAAACTGATATCTCCAGTAATGCTACCGCGTCCGGGGTAACCGCCGCGTCAGGAGCTGCAGCTCGAGCTCATGATGAGAAATCTACTACGAGGACACAATTCAATCTACTACAACTCAATATAAATGGTACCCAGAGGGAAAATAAAGAGCTGACTTGTCTTCTCTGTGACAACAATGTACATATTACTTGTCCTCAGGAGACAAAATTGAATCAGAATCTGAGATTCAATATCAAAGATTATACAACACTACGAATGGACAGAGCGGGAAAATTCGGAGGAGGACTTGCCGTTTTGATTAAAACTCTAGAAATCAAATTTAAGGAAATCGCCTATAATCAGAGTGAGCATAGAGAAGGCACGACAGAAGCTCAGGCAATAGAAATCTATATTACAGATAAAATAATTCCAATCATAAATGTTTATCACCACGATAATACTTGCATCAATACAGGCCTGATAGAGATATTAAGTGAAGCGTCTTCGGATATCGCAATCATACTTGGTGATTTTAACGCCGAAAGACCAACTTGGGGATCACCTGTCCAGGATAACAAAGGTCAGCAGGTTGAGGACATGCTAACCGACCTCGACCTAACGCCGTTAAATAACGAAAAGAACACCTATCTATCCAAGTCCACAGGCACAGAATCCGCAATAGACATCACAGCGATAAATTACAACATCGCACCCACAACACAATGGAAAATTCTGAAAAGTGCAATCAGTGAATACAGACCAATTTTAACAACCCTAAAATTCAAAATTGAGAATTTCCAACAAAATAGAAGAACACTGGGAAAAAATTACAGAAAAGCTTGAAGAACTGTGCAACGAAGAATTAAATCACAGAACGATTGACAAAAAATTGGAAAAATTCTCTTTGAACATATCCAAAGCTGCAAAAGTATCGATACCTAGAGGTAGACGTAAATACCTTGGAATACTTTACTGGAAGGACCACAATATCGAGGCAATGATTGCAGAGAGAGACAATAAAAATGAACTTCTTAGAACAAATAAAACAGAAGAAATCATAAAGGAACTCATTGAAATTAGTCACAAAATAGAACAAGAAATTTGGAAATTCAAACAAGAAAAATGGGCAGAATTCTGCGAAAAAAATGGATCCAAAAAAGGAAAGCCATCACTGGAATATAATTAGTGTTATAAAACAATCAAAGCCAACACTAATCCTCCAATACTCTAACCGATATGAACAGCGAGAACGAACAAACAGATGGCTGACATAATTGCTGAATATATTTCAAGCACTTCCAGACTCAGCTATACGAATGAAGTGAGGACTCTGAAAAATAATATAAACAAGTTAGTTAAACAAGCAAGAAATTACCATCAACAAGATATTTACTCGAGAGACTTCACACTGAATGAGCTAAATTCATCAATAGGAAAGTTAAATCCAAGATGTCACCTGGAGATGCTCTAATCTTTGGTCAAATGGTTAAACACTTTGGAGACGAAACTAAAAATCAACTCCTACGAATACTGAACATTTCATGGCAAACTGGTAAACTACCAAAAAATTGAAAGATATCAATTATATTGCCAATACTGAAACCAAACAAAGATGCTAAGGAATGCAAGAACTATCGGCCAATTGCTCTTACCAGCATACTTTGTAAAATAACAGAATTAATTATCCACTCTAGGCTCATAGTCTGGCTCACTAACAATAATAAAATAAACTTCTTACAAACTGCCTAAAGATCCAGACACTGTACAACTGATAAACTTTTCTACTTCTGTCAATGAATAATAGATTTCTAGGAAAAACCGCCAAAGAAGACAACGGCCGTATTCCTGGATATGACCTCAGCTTTTGATCGATTGTAGAAATTATTTGAAAGGCTGCACAACATCGGAGTAAGAGGAAAAACCTTAATCTGGATTAAATACTTCCAAAGGGGAAGAAGGATAAAGGTTCGGGTCAATAGAACATTTTCCAAGGACCGAA
This sequence comes from Cordylochernes scorpioides, assembly GCA_030710605.1. Taxonomy (NCBI): domain Eukaryota; kingdom Metazoa; phylum Arthropoda; class Arachnida; order Pseudoscorpiones; family Chernetidae; genus Cordylochernes; species Cordylochernes scorpioides. The sequence goes on along the minus strand of CP092872.1, from coordinate 39,664,834 downwards.
GAACATGGGCTGGTGTACCTCAGGGATCTGTGCTCAGTCCACTACTCTTCTCGCTATATATTAACCGTTGTTTATGTAAATAGATGAATATTATTTGTATTATTTAAAGCCTCATTATTTAAAAATATATGTATATATAAAGTGGACATTTGTTGTTGGCCAGGGTCAAGTTTGAGCTCTTGTACGTCTAATTACGACACAACAAAAGTGGCGACGAGGTAGCTCGATCTACAAAGCCAGTAAAAAGCTGAGGAAAACGGCGTCTATGCAAGTATAACAACTACATCTTTTAAACAAATCTGACTCTCGGATTATGGAGAGGAAAAATAGGAAAATGGGTTAAGATAACATCTTTTAAACTATCTAGATCAAGAAAACAAAGGAGTAGAAAAGATCAGCATGACAAGTTCAAAGTTAATAGTACCTTTTAGATGCTATAGCCCAGTGGAGGACACTTCGATATTTTTGTACAAAAATTTGAGGCTTTCTTTTTGGCATCTGAAGGAGGAAATTAAAGTGCTGATTTTTACCTCGCTACCAGATTCTGAAACTTTGAAGCAGGGAAACGACATTTTCTTCCTGGTCTAATGAAAGATCAACCCTATGATACTATCATTCAAAGAATTAAGCTGCATTTGGATTCAAAGAAGAAAGTGATACCACAGCGATACAGATTTTTAAAGAGAATTCAACAGGAAGGAGAATCAATTTCGGAATATCTTAGAGAATTGAAACATTTGGCAATAAATTGTAATTTCGTCGATATGTTGGGAACCATGATGCGAGACCGTTTTGTGGCTGGAATCAAGTCGGAAATCCTGCAAAAGAAGCTACTACAAGAGGACGACGATGTCACCCTGGATAAAGTTTTTTGCAGTGGCGATCTCGTTCTAATTGGCGGAGATAAATACAAGAGAATTACAAGATAAATTAGTGGCCAAGATATGCCCTGTGAATTGAAAGGATAAAAAGGGTGAGTACAATAATAGTACGGCGCAGTATAGGCCTTTCAGGCAAAGTGGCAAAGGCAAAATAGTGTGTTATAGATGTGGTGAAAGACATTCACACGTGGCATCTGTTTTACCTCATAGAACAAAGACTTGTTTTAAATTGTAATAAACTGGGTCATTCAAGTAGGGTCTGCAAAGCTAGTAAAATAATGTGGGGATGTAAATTTGTACAAGAGGACTCTATATATTCTGTACAGGGCGAAACTGATGCCACAATAAATTTAACAGTAGATGATTATTCTTTGTGCTTTACAATAGATACAGGAAGTCCAGTTACGTTAATACCTAAAGATATTTATAAGAATTATTGGCAAGGTAAAAGATTATTTCCAACAAATTTAAGATTAAAATCCTTTTGTGGTAAACCAATAGCGATTATAGATCAAAGAAATGTTTTTGTAAAAGAAGCCAACCAATATTTACGATTAATAGTTGTAAATGAAAAAATCCAGGTAATTTTATTAGGAAGAGAATGGCTTAACAGTTGAAACTTGATTATTCTATATTGTTTAGCATTAAAATTTTAAATAATGAATATAATAGAAAAATATTTAAATATATAAAAATTTGATGGATAGGTATGCAGATTTGTTTAACAAAGATTTGGGCTGTCTAAAGGACGTTAGAATAAATTTTAATTCAAAAAAGGATGTGACTCCTGTGTTTTGTAAGGCCAGAAGTTTACCTTTCTCTCTAAAAAAAAAGTAGAGAATGAAATTGATCATTTAGTGAATTCTTGCATTTTATAACCTATAGTTCACATGCATATTGGACCGCTCCAATAGTACCGGCATCAAAAAAGGATGGTAGTGTAAGGATATGTGGTGATTTTAGATGTACAGCTAATAAAGCAATATAATTAGATAGGT
>CP092872.1:39614345-39662855 GCA_030710605.1 Cordylochernes scorpioides | reverse complement strand
ATTGCCCTATTTTTTTGTTACAGATAACGGAAGACAGTTTGTCTCCGCTGAATTCGAGCAATTTACCAAAATGAATGGTATACGGCACACTAAGACCAGTCCGTATAATCCTAGTACAAATGGTTTAGCTGAGAGATATGTACGAGAGTTTAAAAACCTTTTGAGAAAAAATAATGGGAAGGATGATTTAGAGGACGAATCTACAAAGTTTCCTATTTGCTCATAGAGCATTCCCCCGAACTGTAATAAAGGAATTCCCCGGCGGAACTGCTAATGAAGAGAAGTTTAAGATCAAGATTCTCGAATTTAATACCAAGATGGGAAATCCGCGAGAGGTATTTCATGAGGCCGTAGGAAGGCAGGAGCAGTTTACTACAGGTTGCGAGGTTTATTTCCGCAACTATGCAACTGGACCTAAACGGTAAAAAGGTACCATTTTGGAATTATTGAGGTACCGTCACTACCTTATAAGTTGCGAGGGCGTCGTGTATAAGAGGCATATCAATCAATTGCGACCTGTGAGAAAAAAAAACACAAGTGGAGACAAGAAATTTGAAACTTCCTCGAACATCAGAAGAGAAGCCTGTAGGTGGAAGTCAGAAATAAAGTGAATAGGAGGTTCCAGAGGTTACATCAGGAAACAAGGAGGAGACTGCTTCTGTTCACGTACCCTCTTGCACTCCTATACCAGCGCCTGTTGCTGTGCACGTGCCCTCTTGCACTCCTAAACCGGAGGCTGCCGCTGTGCAAGTGCCCATCCGCAGTTCTAGACCTCAGAGAGCCAGGAAACCCCTAGACCGACTGGAGTATTATTAAGGGGGGAGATGTGTTGTGTATGTAAATAGATGAAGATTATTTGCATTCTTTAAAGTCTCATTATTTAAGAAAATATGTGTATATAAATTGGACATTTTTTGTTGGCCAAACGAAAATAATCTGAGGCTCTTTATTGGACACGACAAAAACAAAAACGGCATTCCAGAGTAAAATAAATCATCAGAGATAGATAAATATTTTTCAAATTAATTAAAATAAATATAATCGATACTGAGAGAGAGTTGAATCTAAAAAAATAGAAAATTATTATTTTCGAAATATAAATAGCTGAGAGGATTCCAGCAAACCGCATCTAAAATATCAGTTTTTTTTTTGCTACATGTTTTAATTTGCATATACCTATTTGACATATCTCAGATTGTATTAAAAAATCGTTAACCATTTCTTCTAACTTTTGGCGAAATGGTGTTTCATTAATTTATCATTTTATATTATTAGGGTTCTTTCCTGGTATTCAAAAAGGAAAAATACGTGTCGTTCAGTTATATTTTTCAATTAATCAAACAATTTGGCCGCTGAATCGCTGATTCTGGTAGAGCGCCATCTAGCGAATAAAGTTGTAACTAAAATCAATTTCGAAATTTTCATTATTTGCCATAAAAAATCTCATTGCATCCTGAACACAATGGTGTTTACCGCATTGCTCTAGCGCAAATATTCGCGGAGTTATTAATTTTTAAAGTTGTGCGGGACTTTTGGATCACCCTGTATACCAAATACTTAAGAAAATTAAAAACACAGCATATACTGAATTTGAAAGATGCTATATTCAAGATAAAGATTTTGTTAGACAATGCCAGAACTGTTTTCAATTTAACCCGAACCACAAACTGAAAGACTGTCAAAATGCTAAAGTTTGTAAAAACTGTGGTATTCAGGGTAGTCACAGCTGCACCGGAGAAATAAATTGTTATAATTGTTCTAAACACCCAAAATTCAGAAACCATTCAGTAAATCATAGATCTAATTCCAACGAATGTCCATTGTATAAGATACAACTGGACAGAGTCATACAGAGAACGCAATATACGCCTAATACCGAGGAATCTGTTTTGTCAAATATATAATTTAATAATATATGTCTTACCAATGTGTAAACAACAATGAATGAAAACTTAAAATGAATTCAACAAAATGTTAGAAAGAGTTTTAGGGCAATAAATGAATTACAAGGTTATATTACAGAAAACCCAACCGATATTATCTCGATTCAAGAACCTTATGTTTTACACAACAAGATCATGTACGATATGGATTCTCAGATATTGTGTTCGAATAGGATAGAAGAAAAATACACGGCAATTATTGTGTTAAATAAAAAGCTAAAATGCTCAATGGTAGAAATTTCACTAATTCTTTTTGTACAACAATGGCTTTATCTACTTTTAAAGAAAACATAATTATCTCAAATTTCTATATTCATCCTAATTCACTGAACAATTATCATCTGAATTTTATGAGCAGATTACTTGAAACCTATAAAAACCAACCAGTAGTACTCTGTGGCGACTTTAATTCTCGTCACCCATTATGGTTCGACAAAGTAACTAACTCTAATGGATTTAAATTAAAACCAATTATAGATGAAAACGATCTCTATATACATAACCTGAAAACACCTACCTGTCGCGAAACTAGTATAATCAATCTTACTATTTCCAATAAACAATCATTAAGCTTAATAAATAACTGGCAAACTTCAGAACAAACAAATATTTCGGACCATGTTGCTATAAAATTCGAAATAAAAAATAAAAAATAAACGAATACTCATTCAATATTCAAAAATCCACATGGAAATTCAAAGAAAAAAATGCTGATTGGTCTCGATTTTCTCATAATATATCTTTAACAGAAATAATAAGACTTAAAAGTAAAGTGTAAAGAGTTAATTCAAATATAGATATTGATATGATAGTAAATGGACTTACAAACCTTTAAACAGAAGCTGCATTTAAATCTTTGGAAGTTATATCCTCCAACTCTAAATATTATTCTAGAAATAACTGGTGAAATAATAAATTGAAAAAAATGAAAGATCATTTTCACTACATAAGAAACCTATATTATCGCCACGGAGCAATCAGTTATAACACATTCAAGTTGACTAGAAATCGATACCCTAATGCAATTGATAAAGCAAAGAAAATTAACTGGCGATATCTTTTAAAAGAAAATTATACAAATAATCCATTTGGTAACGCATATAATTTTTTTAATAAATTAAGAACACCAGATAAACAAAGGGGAATACCCTTAATTGGCAATGCCCCAGAACACCTAAAAGAACGATCAATGAGCAATTTGTTAAATGAGTTGGTACCAGATGATAATTTCGATACGGATGATTCTTACCAACAACTAATTATAAATTACAAACTAAAAATGAATAACAAGAATAAAGTATTTGTTGAGGAAGGGGAAATAGTGAACCTAATATCTAACATAGACATTAAAAAAGCCCCTGGGGTTGACAGTATAAATAATAACATGATCAAAAGTGTCCTTCCAAATTTTTACCATTATTATGCGATTTATTTAATAAATGCATTCACTTCGGATGCTATCCAGATAGATGGAAAGAGGCAGCTCTCAGGATAATTTCAAAACCTCACAAAACGAATTTAGAATTAGTAAAGAGTTATCCACCTATTTCATTAATTTCTAACTTATCAAAAATATTTGAAAAAAAATTGAAAAATAAAATATACGAATACTATTAAAAATAATGATCTCCTTAGCCCCAGACAACATGGTTTCTTGAAGAATAAGTCAATAATAATCTGTTTGAAAGAAATCACAAAGATCATAATGGAACATAGACAGAAACAACTAGTTACGCAATTGATATACAAGGAGCATTTGATAATACATGGTGGCCAGCCTTGTTTAAAAAAATTGAATGAAGACAATTTACCAGTTGAATTGATCAAAATTTTACGTTCTTTTTTGAAAAATAGAAAAACGATTTTCAAGTATAATAATATGAAAGTTTCAAAAATTTTAACAAGTGGCTGTTTCAGGGTGGGGGGGGGGGACCATTGTCACCGTTGTTATGGCTGATATATTTAAATGTTCTGCTAATTAATTTGCAATCATCAAACTCTGAAATCATTTGCTATGCTGATGATGTAACAATTATTTGTTGGAATAATGGGCCAACAAATCTAAAAAAAAATGATTGAGTTTATTTGGAAAAGATAGATCAATGGTGTAATGATAATAAGCTAAATATCAATCTTAATAAAACTAGTATTTTACACTTGCACAATAAAGACAAAATTTCAATTAATTTTAGAGACAATATTATTGTGCCCGTAGAAGAAATTAAAATTCTTGGAATTACGATTGCGAATCATAGAAGGAAAAACAAATTGAATTTTGGCCCCCACCTTAACATTATACTAAACAAACCTCAAAGATTAAAAAATCTACTTTTTTCAATATGTGGAAAATCTTGGGGTCTTAGCACCCGAAAAGGCTTACACTTTATAAATCTATAATAAGACCAACGTTAACTTACGGAACAGAAATATGGTTTGAATTTATTAGCAAAAAAATATATGTACAAACTGAACTCAATGCAATATCAAATTCTGCTATGGTGTACCCAAACATATAAAACAACGAGTTATAACTGTGTTCACACCTTAGCCAATATACCTTTGACCACTGATTATATGGAATCTAGAATTATAGGTTATGAGTTGAATAATTTATCAACAGAAGATAAACAATTTTATGATTTGTATATTCCAGGTATACTCAAAGATTTCATTATATCAAAGATTAATTTACTGAAAAGAATACTAATCAAACATTTCGAAGTTTCTTTCCTTATGCTATTCCGAAACATTTTCGACCAAACTATTATAATTCACAATTTATCACAGATCATGGAAATTTCAGTTTTTTTCTTAAGAAAATTCAGGCTGTGCAAGATTCAACATGTTTCTGTGGATTGGGAGAACAAACTTCAATACATCTCTTGCTGGAGTGCCCTGTCTTTCAAGATTACAGAGTCAACAACGGTTTAATTGCTTTAGCCCCTAGTGATTTAATTTCAAGTAAAGATACATATATAAAATTTAATTTCCTTTGTAAATATATTTTGGATTTCATTAAGAAAAATAGTCTTTGATGTAACGATCTCAAGGAAATATTGGACATATTATATGGTTGTAAACAATATATAGGTGTATGCGTGTATATGTGTGTATATTTGTATATATTTTTTAAATTTGATGATGTAACTGTAAATAAAATTCAAAGAATATCTCTATATATGTAAATAACATTTTAAAATCTTTCTAAGTCGCTTTCTGTGTATCTTTCCATGTTGTATATTTTCTTTGTTATATTTGTATGTACATCTTGCGCAAGTGTCCCTAGGGGGACATAGCGTTTTGAATTGAAATAAATAAATAAATATATATATAAAATCAACATTTTCTTACTGTTACGTTTAATTACTGCTAATCTCTATATATAAAAATGAATGTATGTCTGTCTATCTTTTAATTATTAATTGGACTGAGCGAGTATTGTGAGTTTCATTATTCTATATGGTCTGGAAGCATATTAAAATTAAATATGCAAAATTTGAAAGGAAATTTGGAAATTTGTCCGTTCTTGGCGAACCTGACAACCCAGATGTCTGTAAATTGGTCAGCTAGCATTGTCATCAAGTTTGAACATGTGTACCAAATTTCATATTTCTAGGTGCCCTATAAGTATATAGATACGTGCTGTAAACATCTCAAAATTATTATTCTCATATTTAATTTTTCATAGAACTTTATTCCAATAATCATCATCACTTAGCATTGTTTACATGACGACTTTGTAAAAAAGGAGACGTTGGTTAAAAATAAAAACTAACGAGACATACATTCTTGATTATTTATTTCCTTTACATTAAAAATAGCTATAAAAGAAAATCTTACATACATCCGCTACATACTTGGCGCAGTCGACAGGATATATACGAAAGAAAATTAAAAAGGTAAATTTTTAATCGAAATAGTATATATTTCAAATTTAAATAACTCATTTAGAAACATCTTTATTTTTATAATGGCAAATATACATAGATTTGAAATATATTCTGGCAGTAAGAATGATATAAAAATTGAAAGTTGGATTAAGTTGTATGAAGTAGAAAATTTAAAAGCAAACGATGAAGAAAAATACACAATCTTATCTACTATTTAGCAGATGAATCCATAGAATTTTTGCTGATGAAATTCTTACAAATGCACATATAAAAAAATGGGAAACTGTAAAAGATAAACTCAATGCCAGATTTAAGCCTTGCACATATAGTCCCATTGTATTAGCATCTAGCAGAAAGCTCCTTGCAAGTGAAACTGTGGATACTTATTTTAAAGAAAAAATGGACTTACTGAATCAAACATTCTTGAAAAGGGAAGAGAAAATACAGCTACTATCAGATGGGCTACCTTTGAGTTGGAGGGATGTGTTTGCAACAGCACAACCTGCAGATCCAACCAAATGGATACAAGTTGCACTTTCTGTTGAGCATAACAGGCAACAAAGTAAGCTAAGAAATTTGTTTAAACCCAAAGTATGCACTCTATCTCAACAGGAAAGATCAGCTTCAAATTGCCCATTTTTCTGCCCAATTTGCATGAAGAAAAGAAAGTGAAACATTGGTTGAATGAATGTCCTGATTATGACCTAAATTATAAAACAGAGAGATCATCTAAAATTACACAACCGAAACAATTAATTGCAACAGTCACGAATCAACCACAAGTAATGAAACAAACAAAGTAGCTTGCTTATCAACTAACAATCCTCCTTATAAATTGATAGACTTTAAAATTTGTGTCAACAAACATCCTTTACAAGCCTTCATGGACACAGGTGCTACCATATCTTTAATAAGTCAAAATTTAATAAAAAGTTTGAATTTACATCCTTTAATAGATTCTCCCATGCAAATTCAACAAGCTAACTCATTAACCAAAACTTTGGGATATGTTCATGTAAATTTGCAAATTCATAATAAAACTAGAAAGGTCAAACTTCATGTAATACCTAATTTAAAATTCCAGCTACTCATTGGCTTGGATATTGCAGAAGACTTTGAACTTATTGTTGACACTAAAGATAAAACAGTGTACACTAAGCAATCAGCAGAAATTGCACTTGTTTGCACAACCATTAATCATTTGCAAAAACCTAACCAGGATGAATTGAATGAATTATTACAGCTAAATGAGCAAATTTTCAGTCAACATCAAACAGATATAGGAAGAATCTCCATTCAGCACAATATAGTCACCAAAGAACATTTGCCTATAAGTTAAAGACCATATAGAAGACCCATCTCTGAATATGAGAAAATTTCCGAACAAGTCAAAGAAATGATTAAGAAAGGATTAATTAAAGAGTCATCCTCCCCATGGTCTTTTCCAGTTGTTTTAGTGCAAAAAAATGGGACCAATAGACTTTGTGTAGACTACAGGGAACTCAATAAAATTACAATTGATGATAAACAACCCTTACCACTTTTGCAAGATATTTTTGATAGACTTCATGGAGCAAAGTATTTCACAAAACTAGATGTGGCTTGGGGATACTGGCATGTTCAAATGCACCCTGAGTCAGTTCCCAAAACAGCCTTTGTCACCAATGATGGACATTATGAATTTTTTGTTATGCCCTTTGGACTCAAAAATGCAGCATCAACATTTCAGAAAATCATCCAGCAAGTGATAGGAACTCTTTTATGGAAAGGAGTATGTGTTTTCCAAGATGATATCATCATTAATTCCTCATCCTTTTCCCAGCATATGAACCTGATAAAGCAGGTATTTGAAAAATTGCTTGAATACAACATCAAGCTTAAGTTCAACAAATGCTCATTTGCACAGTCAGAGGTCAAATACTTAGGCCATATCATTGGTCACAATAAAGTAAAACCTGATCCTGATAAAATCAAAGCTGTTCAAGACTTTCCGCAACCAACAACAGTTAAAGGAATCAGAAGCTTCATTGGCTTAGCAAATTTCTACCGGAAATTCATTCCAAGATTTGCAGAAATTGCCACCCCTCTTACAAACCTGACACAGAAAAATAAATTATTCTCGTGGACACCTCAAGTTGATAAATCCTTTATTGAATAAGAAGCAGCTTTAACATCAGAACCAATTCTTACCACTTACAACCCAGAAGTACCTTGCAAACTATATACAGACGCATCAGCAATTGGAATAGCAGGAATACTAAGTCAAGAAATTGATTCAACAGAACATGTAATATCATACTATTCCAAAAGGCTTCTTAAACACCAACAGAACTACTCAGCTTATGAACTGGAATGCTATGCTGTCATCCAAGCAATAGATTATTTTGAGGTGTATCTGGAAAACAAGCCCTTCCAAGTTATTACGGATCACTCAGCCTTACAGTGGCTACTCAATCTCAAAAATCCAAAATCTAAATTTTTCAGGTGGCTAGTCAATTTATCCACTAAAACCTTTACAATCACACACAGATCTGGAAACAAACTGACTAATGTAGATGCATTATCAAGAGCCCCAGTACTAAGTATTTCCATTTTCGAGCTACAACAACATCAAAGACAGGCAGATCTCAGCTTCATTGAAGACCCTCAAGATCATCAAAACACAGTGATGGTCAAGAAGAGAGGACTACTCAGGGCTGTGGTGCCTGCTTCTTTTAAAGAACATATTCTGAAGGAATATCAAGATAACATGAGTCACCCATCCATAAACAAGACAGTCAAATTAATAGTTCCTTTATTTTGGTGGTCAGACATGGTACAGGAAATTAAATCTTATCTGAGATCATGCAAGACATGTCAACTGACCAAATCATCTAACCAACCAACTCTAGGACAACTAATAATTCCAGACACAGAATTACAACCAGCTCAAGTAATAAGTGCAGATACAATAGTTATGGGAACATCAGCTGAAAAGACAAAGAACAAGTACATCCAAGTGTTCATTGATCATCTTACAAGATATGTTTGGGCATTTCCCACTATCAAACAACGCTACAATGTTTCAACATAATCCTTCAAGTCTCGCTACCCATAAAACATATTATCACTGACAACGGAAAGAACTTTAATTCCAAGGAATTCAAAAGGTGTTTGAAAGTTCATAACATCAAACAAACTTTCACCACACCATACCACCCCCAGAGTAATGGAATGTGCGAAAAGGTTAACGGAACAATCATGACCAAGTTAAGAGCGGCCTTGCTTGATAAACCGAAAGTGAAATGGAGCACACTTTTGCCCAAGGTCATTACTGACTACAACAACACCCCTCATGACGTAACAGGTTTTCCGCCATCTTTTCTACTTTTTGGTTACAATGTGCAGCCACAATTTGCTGATAACCCCTCAACCTCGGTAGAAGATGCTAGAAAACTGGCTATAAAAAGAACTCAACATTGAAGACATTGAATTTAAAGTTGGAGATCTCGTTCTTAAAATAATTCCCTACAATGATCCGAGGCTAATTAAAACAGCTCCCAAATACGAAGGACCATTCCAAGTTTTGAGAAGATTGTCTGAAGTGACTTACGAACTCTCTACAACGGATCAAGACAACCCACCAAGAAATCCCACAGGAGATCCTATAAAGGCACACATCTCTCAATTAAAGTCATTTATTCTCCGTGAAGAAATGCATCAAAGCGGGGGTAAATGATACGTGCTGTAGACATCTCAAAATTATTATTCTCATATTTAATTTTTCATAGAACTTTATTCCAATAATCATCATCACTTAGCATTGTTTACATTACGACTTTGTAAAAAAGGAGACGTTGGTTAAAAATTAAAACTAACGAGACATACATTCTCGATTATTTATTTCCTTTACATTAAAAATAGCTATAAAAGAAAAACTTACATACATCCGCTACAATATTAATAAAAATTGATCACAAGATTTGGCGACAGACATCCAGACAGACAGTCATGGAAGCAAGTTAAATAAAATCTTTTAAATTAAATAAAAAGTGGACCAATCTAAATGAAAATGGTACCATTAGAAATAGCGTAAAAGGTATACCAAGCTTATCCAAAGAAGGAGAATTCGAAGGAAAAACGCTAAAAACGAACGGTTCGCGAGGTATTGGCAAAACAAAATAAATTGAATTAAATATACCAAATTTGAAAGGAAATTTGGAAATTTGTCCGTTCTTGGCCAACCTGACAACCCAGAAGTCTGAAAATTGGCCAGCTAGCATTGTCATCAGGTTTGAACATGTGTACCAAATATCATATTTCTAGGTGCCCTATAAGTATATTAAAAATTGATTACAATATTTGGCGACAGACATCCAGACAGGCAGATAGGCAAGTTAAATTAAAGCTTTTAATAATTTATAAATAGTAAAATATAATATAAACTATATATAAACAAAAATAACTATTTTATAATATGTATAATTTCATAAAAATAACCAAGGGTAACAGCTTCTGCTGGATAAGCACTGTTGACTATTTTTTGTGAGAGTAAAGGATGTAAATTAGAAGATTATCATCCTAAAGGCCAAACAGTTAATAGCATAGTTTATTCTGAGCTCTTGTGAAAAAAAATAAGTGTTTGCCTACAGCATAATAATGCGCCATGATAGGCCCCACTTGGCAAATCTCACCATTGAAACCATCAATAAATTAAAATTTAAAGTTCCTGTCCATCCCCCTTATTACTCTCCTGATACTCTCCTGATTTAGCCCCGAGTGATTGTTATTTATTTGGCCACTTAAAAATATATTCAAGACTGATGATAAGGTTAAAAATGCAGTGCATGGATGGCTTGCCCAACACACACAAGATATTTTCTTAAAGGAAATTTACAAGCTACCTGACCTTTTCAAGAAGTGTATAGAAAAGGAGGGGGTTATGTAGAGGATTAAAAAATAAAATTATATAATATTTTGCACTTTTTAAAAACTTTTATCGTTTTTTTTTTTCTATTGAAATACCCATGTATAAACATTTTATATATAAAAAAATATATATACGAGGTGTGTTCAAAAGGTATCGCAACTTTTGTGTTTATTCAAAATTTATTTATTTATTCATGAATACCTATTTTGTCCCCTTCAAAGTAACCCCCATGAGATATTATACACTTGTGCCAACCGTTTTTCCAATCTTCGAAGCACTTCAAAAATCATTTTTAAAAATCTTTTTTAGCTCCTCCTTCGATGCCGTCTTTATCTCGTCAAGCGTAGCGTAACGTCGTCCTTTCATGGGCCTCTTCAGTTTAGGGAACAATAAAAAGTCACAGGGGGCCAGATCTGGGGAATACGGTGGCTGCGGCATCATTAGTGTGTTGTTTTTGGCCAAAATGTCGCGCACAAGCAACGATGTGTGAGCAGGGGCGTTATCGTGGTGCAAAAGCCAATTTTTGTTCTTCCACAAATCCGGGCGTTTCTGGCGGATTGCTTCGCGCAAATTGCGCATAACTTGCAGGTAATATTCCTTATTGACCGTTCTACCCTGTGGCAAGAACGCATGATGCAACACGCCCCTGCAATCGAAGAAAACTGTCAGCAAAACTTTCACATTCGACCGAACTTGGCGCGCTTTTTTCGGTCTTGGTTCGTGCGGCAGCTTCCATTGAGATGTTTGAGATAGATTTCCACGTCATAACCATAAACCCACGCTTCGTCACCAGTTATGACCCTTTGGAACAAATTTGGGTCGTCGCGGACAGAGTCCAACATCTCATTAGCAATGTTCATGCGATGCTGTTTTGGTCGCAATTGAGCAATTTTCGTACGAATTTCGCGGCGACCCGTCTCATGCCCAAATAATTGATAAAAATCGAATGGCACGAGCCAATCGATATTTTTAAGTCCTCAGCAACTTCTCTAACGGTGATTCGACGATTGGCCAATATCATTTTCTCCACTTCATTAATTTTTTCGTCTGTTGTTGAAGTGCTCGGGCGTCCGGCACGCTCTTCGTCGTTCACATCTTCTCGGCCTTCTGAGAATATTTTGTACCACCGATAAACGTTTCTTCGGTCCAAGGTAGCTTCTCCGTATGTCACAGTCAACATTCGGAATGCGTCCGCGCACTTAATTTTGTTTTTCACACAAAATTTGATACAGGTTCTTTGATCAATTTTTTTAATAGGTAAAAATCGAAGACGATCCAAAACACTTGCAAGCAAAGCAGCTGTCAACAATTAAGTGAACATTCAAAATGGCCGAGCTTATCGGCAAATGTGAGAGACATGAGTACCAACATAAAGCCACAAAAAGATCGAAATTCGAATATACGTAACCCGCGAAAATTCAAAAGTCGCGATACTTTTTGAACACACCTCGTATGTAGATGGAAAAAAATATATAAAATTATAGTTTTATATTAAAATTTCTCCATCTTAAAATTATTTTAATCAAATTACAATTTAATTGGTTTGGCAAAATTTGAGGAAATTTAATAAAAGGGGAATGAATTATCAAATCCTTTTTAATATTAAAGGTCACACGAACTAATAAAAAAAGAAGAGCTTCAGTAAAAAGTTTCATTTTTTCTTCTCAAAGAATCGTTTGAAATTAACGTCCATATTTCTCAGAAATCAGGAAACCTATCCGAGAGATATTTCATTAGGCTCCACAATATAAATATATATATTTGAAATGGTAATTTTCTCGTATGTGTTCTAAAAATACCAACGAATCATACAGTTATCAAAAAACATAAATAGCCTATAAAATAATATATAATAATATTTCTCAATATATTTTATATATAAAGGGCAGTATATATATATATATAATATTATTCGAATTGATTTGTTTGAGCCCTTTTTTGTTTGTTCTTCCTATGTAGGATCCTGTTGACTTACTGTAGGGTTGGTGACTTGTAGTGGTTGATGGCGCAGTCGTTTGGACGAAATGGTAGGGTTTTCACAGGGGAAATAACGAGAGGGAACACAGAATGGGGTTGAAAATAGGACCTCGCGATTAAGGGAGAGAAGGTTTTTTATAATGGAGTACTTGACTTTCACATGCTCGGACGAAATAAGATGTTTTACCTTTGTGAGAAGGGCTTAAGCACGTCTTGCTCCTCGTCAGGTCGAGCTCCCAACTGACTAACTTTGAGTCTGAGATTTTCCTCGTTTACTCTCTATTGCTCTCATTGGTTGAAATCGTCTACGTGGTTACATTTGGTTGGCTGTTAGTTTTTCATGCTGAACTCTGATTGGATATTGGTACCTCCATTGTCTTTTCATGATTACCATCCTCCAGGAAGAAGAAGGTCTTTGAACTTAGTTTTATAGTTCCTGGGTAATAACCTTTACTCCCTGGATAATGAAATCCTGGTAATGGTTGTTCTCTCTTTTTCGCGAGGCCTAACTTTTATTAAAACTTTTTGGATCATACATTGCATATATTGTGGTGGGGTTACATCTTGGTATGTACAAATTATGACAGATGCGCCCCCTACATGTGAAGAATTCAAAAAGGGGTAGCCTGAAGTGAATTCTGTAAGGGAAAAGTAATTTTGTGGGGGGAATATTAATTATGGGTAATGGGAGGCTTTATACAAGTATTGTATGTGACATAAAAGATAAAAGAGAATGGTGTTGGTGAAATAATTGTTGAGTATAAGGAAGAGAAAAAAATGATGATGCCCTTTCAATTCAACTCGAGGTGAGGAACCTAAATCGAGGAAATTTTCTGTTAGGGTTTTAAGAAATCGAAAATAAAATTTAATTATAAGAAATCAAAGTGAATGCGCTTGATGCATTTTTGAGTGAGGAAAAAAAAAAGATGCCTTAACAATTCAGCTCGAGATGGGAAAACAAAATCGAGGGAATTTTTCTGTTAGGGCTTTTGAGAAATCAAAAATAAAATTTAATTATAAGATATCAAAGTGAATGCGCTTGGTGCATTTTTGAGTGAGGAAAAAAAAAGATGCCTACACAATTCAGCTCGAGTTGGGGAAAACAAAATCGAGGGAATTTTTCTGTTAGGGCTTTTGAGAAATAAAAAAAATAATAATAATAAAAATATATAAAAAAAATTGTAAGAAAACCAGTGAGTTTTCGTTTAAAAAAAAATAGAAAACAAGGTGAGCTTTCGTTGAAAAAAAAAAGTTTATTGAGTGGTAAAAAAAAGAAGTTGTTATATAAATGGTAAATATTTGATCAAGCATTTTGATTTCAAAAATAAAAATAAAATAAATGAATGGGGTAAGAAAAGAAATGTATGTAGAGATATTCGCACAGTCTCTTAGTGATAAAAGTTACATGCCAATGTATCTAGGTCCCGCGGGCGCATCCTGACCTTTTTAATTTGCCTCGTAGATTTTTTGTCCCTGTGCGACTTGTGGGTGAAAACATGATCCTTCCCAGAAGCGCGCGTTATATTGTGTGTACAGGAGACACGGGGATCTAGTTAACCTTAAGTTTGTATTTGTATTTGTTGTAATGTGTTTGGGATTGTATTGTCTTTCAAGATCTCAAGTCCGAGTGTATTATATTAATTTGTCCCGACCCTTAATGCGTTCTAGGGATTCTTATGCGGTTCCCTAGGGCACTTAAGATATGCTCGCCCGATATCCACTTCGTTATCGGGAGGTCGTGACCGGAATCAGATCTTTGAATACAGGGTTCGAGGAGAGTCGAGGAGATGTTTTCTGTGTATAGTTTAAGTTTGTTTACATGGACTGTATCAGTATCTCTTTGGAGAGGTTGGTTGGGTCTATCGATACAGACCACATTTGGGGAGATGATCTCTGATATGGTGTATGGTCCTGTGAAATACGGGGCGAGTTTCCCTGTGTTGGGGTGGTGATATATTTTAACCAACACCAGGCCGCCTATCTCGAAGCGTGGTTGTTTGTGTCGTTGGTCATAAACGTTTTTGTCTCGTAGGTGCTTGTTTTGAGTTCTCGAGTGTGCGATCTTCCTAGCTCTGTCGATGTCTGGATAAGGTGTGGTGTGGTCAGAAAGTTCCGGGGGTATAACGCTAAACATCAGGTAGATGGGCGGAAAACCGGTGACAGAGTGCGGGGTATTATTGTATATAGTGGTAACTCGTTTGACCAACTTGGTCCATGCGATCTTAGGATTCTCCAAATGTAGTAGCCTAAGTTTTCCTGTAAGGGTGGCGTTTAGGCGTTCACATAGACCGTTGGCTTGTGGATTATTGCTGGTGGTGAGCAACGGGTGGATACTCCTGTTAAGCAGGAAGCTCCTAAATCTTGGCGAAGTGAATGCAGGGGCTCTATCCGTAAGAAGGCGTTTCGGGGAGCCAGCCTGTAATACTCCTTTGAGCAACTGTTGATAGGTAAAAAAGCTGGTGGATTTGGACGGGAACGTCCATGTGTAGCGCGTGAAATGGTCGACTACGACGTGGAGGTATACTTTGGCGTTGCCATATTTGTCAAACCCTGCTATGGTGTCGAGGGATAGTAGGTCAAAGGGTCCTTTGGCTTCTGGCGGTTAACATAATTCCCCGTAAGTGGGTCCCAGCGGACGCTTTGTCAACTGGCAGGTTGGACAGGTTTTAACCTTTTGTGTAATGTATTTTGACATGCCCTGCCAATAATACTGAGCGGAGATGAGTCTCGTCATCTGTGATATGCCTGGGTGGTTGTATTGGGTGTGTACTGATTGAACTAATTCGTTGATGAGTGTTTTTGGGATTATGATTTTGGTTACACCTTTGCAGGAAATGGTATAAGTCCGTTGTGATCAATGGTCAGTTTAGAGTCTCCAGATGGGGAAGGCTGATGGCTCTTAATGAGGGGGGCGTCTGAGAAGCCACAGAACGGGTTACGGGATAGGAGGTCCGCCTCATAATGTCGTGCTCCTTTTATGTAACGAACCTCATATTCATAACTCGACAGTCGTAAACTCCATCGAAATAATCTGCCTGACGGGTTTTTGATCGTTTTCAGCCACTGCAATGCGTGATGGTCAGAAAATATGGTGAATTTTCTGTACATCAAATAGACGCGTAATTTATCCACACTCTCAACGATTTGCTAGGCATTCTAATTCGGAGATGGAGTAATTCCGTTCGTGTGAACGAAGGGCGCGGCTGAAGTAATGGACTGGGTAGGTCTTCCCATCAGGGTGGACCTGTTTGAGGATGCCCGCTATACCGAGGGTGGAGGCGTCACAGTACACCTGGCATGGCAGAACTTCTTGGTAAAGATGTAAAATGGGGTGTGTGGTGAGGCTTTCCTTTAGGTTAGTGAACGCTTTCTGGCATTTTTCATCCCAGACCCACGTGACATCCTTTTTGAGAAGGTTGTTAAGTGGCGTCCGCAAGCGGGCGTAGTCCGGAATTAATTTGTTATAAACGTTCACAGCGCCTAAGAAGGATTTTAATGTTTTGCGGTTGTGTGGTTGTTTATTGGCGTGGATGATATCTGTGTTGCATGTGAGTGGTGTGGTAGTACCAGCAGTGATGGTGTATCCTAGGAAATTTATGGACTGCTAAAAAAAATTCGCATTTTGCGAAGTTAAGTTGTAACTTTTCTACCTCGCAAAATGCGAAAAAAATGTCGCAGATGGTTTTGATGTTCCTCCAGTGTGTTGGAGAAAATGATGAAGTCATCGAAATAATGTGCCACACAGTCAAGTCCGTGCCTCTGTAGGATTTGACTCATGGCTATTTCGTAGAACTGAGGGCTGGTTTTCAGCCCGAAAGGCAATCGAGTGGGCTGATATAACCCTTTGAGCGTGGCAAATGCCAACAGTGGTCGAGAATCGGGGTGTATTGGGACTTGCCAATACACGGAGGATATGTCGGCAGTTAATACTTGGCCCGTGCGAGAGTATCGAGTATATCCTCGATCCTTGGGAGTGGATGGACATCAGAGCTGATAAGTTCGTTCACCTTTCTATAGTCAATGCAAAACCTTTTGGTCTTGTCGCGCTTGGTGACGAGAGTGATTGGGCTCGAGAAAGGTGAAAACGACTGCTCTATAATGCCGTTTTCCAGCATTTGTTGGACTTGATTGCGGATTTCCTGTTGGTCGCATATCGGAACACGATATGGACGTATGGTGATGATTTTGTTGGAGTTTGTGGGTATTCTTACTTGTGGGATTTTTAGGCATGGTACGCCGAATTTGTTTTGTGTAAATATGTGGTTGTATCTTCGTAAAAGTGAAGGGAAGTGAGCTGGATAGTGAGGACTTTGTGTCGTACTGTCGAATGTGTCTGGGTAATGCTTTTGTTGTGTTTTAGTGTGAGTGTCGCGCTTGTTGCGATGTACACGTGTGTGACGGTTGTGTGATGATGTGTGGTCACGTGTGTAATTAGTGTGGGAGTTGTCCTATTGGTTGGACACTGTCTGGGCATTGTTGTTGTGAGTTGGGGCCGTTTTGGCCTTGTGCATTGAGGACATATAATAATGACAATTGGCCTTAGTGATAAAATTGTATTGTGCGTGCGCGTGACTAGATAGGCATGTTGGCAATTGGTTTTTGACCAATGGATGCGCGCATTGGGTGCCATGTGGGGAAGGCTTGTGTGCGTTGTGAGCGCTTTGTGACTCCGCTTGGCATTCCCAATAGGCGCATTCATTGGGTAAATGTGGTAGGTGGTTGGGAGCAAAGGGGCGGCGAGTTGGAACATAGTGCCTTGGTTAAAGTCTATTGTTAATTTAAAATTTCGGAGGGTATTTATTCCTAGAATTCCAAATGGTAGAGGTGCTTCCACCACATGGAAATTCTCGTTTTTGGTTATTTTACCTATTGTCACGGGGAGGGTTATTTGACCTATGGTCAGTACCAGACCGTTTATGGCCTGTAGGTCTATGGACTGTTTTTAAGTTTTAACTGAGGGAGGTTAATTTTCAATTTTTTATAGAGGTTATAGGGCACTATGTTCAGACCTGCGCCTGTGTCAATCAGAAAAGGGGGTGAAAGTTCATGCGTGATGGGTAGTTTGATCGTCATCTGGCTGACGAAAAGTGGGTGGTGCCTTCATACCTGGTTGGCGAAAGGCTGGGGCGTCTCGGGCGGCTTGTCCGGTTTGGCTTGGTGCGGGGTGTTGGGCGTGTTGTGGATGTGGGGCTATTTGCACTGCCCGCGCGCTCACGTGTTGAGCTGGTTTATATCGGCATTCACTGTGCCAATGATGGGCGACGCAGAACTTACAGTTCGACGGCGGAGCAGGTGCAGTCCACGCACCTGTTCTTCTGGGTGTGCTGTTTATGGGCCCGACATGGTGGGCGGTTGTTCCTCGCGGTGACGTGAAGTTGGTGCGCTGGGTCCGTGGATCCGCTGCACCAGTTGAAACCCCTCTCCCAGGCCCTCAGGAGATACCACGCGGACCAGGCGCTGGTCGGAGGGCTGTAACCCCTCCGTCAGCGTTTCGAGGATTACCTCCTGTGGGAGTCCCAGTTGCATTACCATGGCCGACTTCCCACGGAAATATTCCACCAGACTTGCCTGTCCAGCAAGTTTAATGGCGAAATATTTGGCGAAGGATGCCTCGTTGGATTCCGGGTAGAGATCCATGAGGGTTTGCTTCGCCTGGAAGTAGCTCTGGGTGGCCAACCGGAGTTTCCTGAAGAGTTCCAGGGGTTGGCGCGTCAGGTAGCCAGGAAACCTGAGCAACTTATCGGGGGTGGCTACGCGGGCGTCGTCCATCTTCTGGTCGTAAGCCTGGAAGAATTGGCGGGCGGCGTATGTCCCATCGAAGGGGGGCAGATCCGTCTCCGCGCGCTGGGTCGACCCTATTTGCGTCAGGGCGGCGGTCAACTGCACTATTAAGGCCGCGAAGGGGCTTGTCTCTTCAGTGGCTTCCTCTCTCTCTCCGACCACGCTAGCCTCATTTTTCGCATTTTAGTCTTGCTCGTTTTCCATTATAAATCCTGTCGACTCTCTAAAATAATTCGTTTTTGATTGTTTGGATCCTTGTTTGATTTTTGATTGCTATGTAAGATCCTGTTGACTTACTGTAGGGTTGGTGACTTGTGGTGGTTGATGGCGCAGTCGTTTGGACGAAATGGTAGGGTTTTTACAGGGGAAATAACGAGAGGGAACACAGAATGGGGTTAAAAATAGGACGTTGCGATTAAGGGAGAGAAGGTTTTTGCTAATGGAGTACTTGACTTTCACATGCTCGGAGAAAAGAAGATGTTTTACCTTTGTGAGAAGGGCTTAAGCACGTCTTGCTCCTCGTCAGGTCGAGCTCCCAACTGACTAACTTTGAGTCCGATATTTTCCTCGTTAACTCTCTATTGCTCTCATTGGTTGAAATCGTCTACGTGGTTACATTTGGTTGGCTGTTAGTTTTTCATGCTGAACTCGGATTGGATATTGGTACCTCCATTGTCTTTTCATGATTACCATCCTCCAGGAAGAAGAAGGTCTTTGAACTTAGTTTTATAGTTCCTGGGTAATAAGTAAACACCATTGTGTTAAGGATTCAATGGGAATTTTTATGGCAAATAATGAAAAATTCGAAATTGATTTTTAGTTACAATTTTATTTGCTAGATGGCGCTCTAGAAGAATCAAAAATTCAGCGGCCAAATTGTATGATAAATTAAAAAATATATAAATGATTGACCCGTTTTTTTTTTTTTCTTTTTGAATACCAGGAAAGAATTTTAATAATATCAAATGATAAATTAATTTGACAACATTTCGCTAAAAGTAGAAGAATTGGTTGACGATTTTTAAATACAATCTGAGATATGTAAAGCAGGTAAATGCAAATTAAACATATAGCAAAAAAAAATTGATATCTTAGATGCGGTTTGCTAGAATCCTCTCAGCGATTTAAATTTCGAAGATAATAAATTTATATATATTTTTTTCAATTAAACTCTCTCTCAGTATCGAATATATTCATTTTAATTCATTTGAAAAATATTTATCTATCTCTGATAATTTATTTTACTCTGGAATGCCGTCACTACAGGATAAAGCACTCTTGGTGAAATATTTTTATTTCAATTCAGAATCAACCACTGAATCTTTACGAGCGTTTCGTACCTTTAAAGGTATTTGAAGCGGTAAAGAACCCATGAGTTGCTATTCTCTAAGGCGAATGATTAAAAATTTTGAGATGACTGGATCTCTGTGAGCAAAACCTCGGAATGGAAGACCATCGACATGCAAGTCAGTGGCTGTTACGGTTTTGCAGAATGTTAAAGCTATTGAAACGTTATCCACGTATGGAGAAGTACTCTACAAGTTTCTCGACAAAAGGGGATTTCGTAAGGAACAGTTTGGAGAGTACACACATTAAAAATATTTCTTTTAAAATACCCATACAAAATTCAAAGATATCACGAGCTGAAAGTCGACGATTTTGTGAAGCGTCGAGAATCCACTGCATTGGTTTTCCGGCAAATTGATATTGATGAAAACTGGCTGTCGAATGTTCTGTGGACAGATGATTCTCATTTTACTCTAAACATTTCATCAGCCCAGAGTTAAAGTTTTGTGTGGGTTCACATCTTCTTTTATTATTGGGCCATTTTTCTTTGAAAAAATCAATGAAAAACTTTAAAAATAGTTTCTTTTGAGAGACCTCAACAGAAATGTCGTAATGATATCCAATCTGTCATCTATCGTCTGCAGGCGGTGTTTGAGAATGAAGGGCGCTACATTGAGCAAGGATTGTGACCTAGTACAAAAGAGAAGGCAGTTACCTCATGTGTTATATAAACTGCCATGTATTATATTATCCACCAATATTTTGCAACTCTTTGTGTTGTGTTATGGGATAACAAATGCTGTCCTCACATCTTGACTTTTTTTTTGTGAACAGTGATTATTTGTTTGTCATTTGCTCATATTTTATATTATGTCGTGCAGACCAAAGTGTTTATAACTTCTCGAATAACACTGGTACACACAATTTTACCCCTTATGTGTATCGCTTTTCGCTCATTAGAACAAATAGCATAAGGAATATTCTCTGTTCACCCCGAACTTTAGAAATTTTGCGCAAAAAAAATACAAAATGATTTTACTACCACGTTATTCAGCACAAAATGTCGACCTAAAAATGATTTTTATTTGAGGGGACACATTTTTAAAATTGTGTACAGTATAATAAGCAATGATAAAATTTGACAAGCCCATAGGATATTTGGAATAAAGTACAACAAATATATTTTGTCACTCCCCTCTATATTTCATTTATTGGATCATGACAAATTTCCAGTTAAATAATCAAGTGTCGCCAATTAGTCAAGAAACTATACATTTCTTATAGCAAGAAATCTTATTAGTAGTGCCATCATAATTTTCGGTACTATATTAACATTTTAAAAAATCGTGTATTGATATCAAGGGTGTTTTTCAAAAATTTTCTCAAAACCCCATCTTAAATATAAAAATTATTTGCTGCATGTTTTAATATCCATTTACCTATTTTACAAATCTCGAATTGCATTTTTAAATTGTCATCCAATTCTTCTACTTTTAGCAAAATGGTATTTTATTAATTTATCATTTGATATTATTAGGGTTCTATCCTGGTATTCAAAAAAGAAAAATACGTGTCGATCAGTTATATTTTTCAATTTATCAAACAATTTGGCAGCTGAATCTCTGATTCTGGTAGAGCGCCATCTAGCGAATAAAATTGTAACTAAAATTAAATTCGAATTTTTTATTATTTGTCATAAAAATTCCCCATGCATCCTGAACACAATGGTGTTTAACGTCCTGCTCTAGCGCAAATATTCCCGGAATTATGCATTTTTTAAAGTTGTGCAAGACTTTTGGGACCACCCTATAAATATCATTTAGTATATATATATATATATATATGTTATAAGATCCTGTCGACTTTTCTGTGTAATAAGATCCTGTCGACTTTCAATGTGACAATATAATGATAATGTGGGAAAAGAGAAATAATCACACCACGATTTGGTAGAGGATTTTGGAAGCCAACCAGAGAGAGATAGACGGGCCCGGCAACCGCCGGGCGTCCGCTCGCGTCGAACAAAATCACCCAACTGTCTAATTAGTCCTGAGGTTCTACGAAATGGGCTCCTTGGAATGTGCTGCTGTCTCAAGTGACCGGACTTTACATCCTCCTCTCTACGTCTCTCTCTGGCTGACTGTAGGTTTTCTTTATTATTCCTGGAAGAGCATATATTATGACATATGGCCCCTGTTGAAGAAGGCTGAACATGGTTTGAGTATACTTAAAGCTGGTGAAGCCAGAAATAGAGAAAATAATTTTACAGTTGAAATTAATTAAGGTTATGGTGACAAGGTTTAATGCAAATAAAATATTGTATAGTACACAAGTAAATATTATTTACAAGCAGTTTTACAACACCGGAGAGTTCGATATCTAAGGGAATTTTCGATAATATCAAAGCTACAAAAGGCTATATACAATAATATCTAATGTATTATAGGGGAAATGTTATTGGGGAGTGTGAACAAGGAGAAGAAGAGTCACATACATATGATGAAATTCTGAAGATCATTAAGACTCTACACTTTAAGATATTTTTCAGGCGGACATGGCAAGAGGAAACTTGGCATGGGCTTTCTAGGCTATAGGTGTAGAGTACAAGAAATGAGGTTGAGGTTGGAAATTGCGTGAGCTCAGGACTGAGGTGAATATAGAACTACATACAATGTTAGAATTTTGGCGAACAGAGCGAGGGGAAACTGGCTTTGGGCCATCCTACCTTATCTATGCAGTTACTTGTGTAACGAGTCCGAGGGGAAAATCCCGTTTGTAGGTGAGGAAGTCGCATGTACTTATAGTTAATTGGAGGAAAGCATGCGCGCACAGTGCCAAAAATTGGGACGAGGACGGCGTTTTCCTTTACAGGTGACAAGCTGCTCGGACACGAGGTGTTTGAACCGTCGTGGTCTTAAAACCCATGTCTGCGCGAAATGATGACGGACCGGACAAAATCAGCGACGATGTTTAACGTACCTCCGTGTGAAATATCAGAGGTAGGCTATATCGTGCTGGTTTGGACAAGGGACAAACATAGATTTGAAGACAGGGTCCGTGTGGCGAACGTGTGGCGCGAGAAGAAGGGGCGAACTGTGCCGCTCGATGCAGATTGTTCAAGTGCGAACAAAAAGGAGTTGATAAACATCTAGCAGTTAGTCAATCTGCATCCTGTGACGAACACACCAGTGGCTAGATGGTGTGGGTCGGTGGATATGCTAGAGAGAATCTACAAAATATATCATCATAAATCAAGGGTGAAGATTAGGATTTTGAAATGACAATATTGCTGGCAATAATTATCGATAATTTATTAATCAATAATTCTTTAAAAGGTCCTGAGCTGGTATAAGGTTGACAAAGTTGTAAGAATGAGTGGGACATTAAGAGGAAGATAGACAAGAGTCACCAAGGGTTGGTTGTAAGCAAGGCTCACGTGGTGGTTGGAATTATTCGACGCCTGAATTACCGAGTGAATTTTGGGTCGGTTAGGGAAAGAAATTATTTTTCGTGAGCCGTGCTTACAATTAGAAGAAGTCATATACAAAGTGGAACAAATGGTCAGGTAGAGTAACACTATTCTTATACATAATTTGATTATGAAAATATATTGTTAATCTTAAAAAAATCGTAAAGTATGAATAGGTAGGAGTCCATTTTTAGGGGATGACTAAAATAAAAATATTTCATTAAAATGTCTATTATTAATTCGATTGGTAAGGTACAAATTTAATGGGTTACAAATATCTAGATAAATTGTATTAAGAATTTTGATAATTTGAAACTTGTAAATTTGAATCTCTCGATAAAGTGAACATTTTTTCCCGGTCCCTGTGTGCCGTGTCATCCTGAATTTTGTCTTTCCTAATTTTCTACATTACAAAATAATCGTTTTATCTAGTGAACATTTTTTTCCGGTCCCTTGAAAAATACTCGATAAGTTGAATAAAATCAATATTAATTGGTTCCCTCGGTAATTGGAAGTTAAAGGAATAGTATCTTCGCCTTGGAATTGTATCATTATTCTTGTCTCAAATAAATTGCCGTGTCATCCTGAGATAATCTTACTTTTGATAAATAATATTTAAGATTTTATTATATATATTATATTATATATATATTACACGTAATTTGTTTTCTTGGCCGACTGTTTTACATATGGTGTTATCTTAAAATTGCTTGTTTTGAATATTTTTTTAGATTGAGATTATTAGCTAGTATGTAAAAAAATTAACTCTGTTGAAATTTAATTTTGTATTTATATATAAATAAAATTAACTCTGTTGATTTGTTTTTTGTATTTAATCGATAACAGCGAAGTTACGCATGTTAATGTTAGGGAAAAATATTTTGATGTTAAGCAAAACCTGCTCCATCTCGTTTTACATAAATGTTGAAAATTTGGTTGAAATTGATGCATTGTAACGAAAGTTTTTAGTGATGTACACTTATGAAATTTGCATTTTATTAATATAGATAAAATCATTGTTAATAGGCGTGGAGAGAATAAATTGAACTAAACTAATTATAGAAAATATTGGCATCAGGGTTTACAAGGAATGACTTCTTTGAAGAATGAATGGTAGAGGTAAAACAATTTCACTTACAGGTTATGTTGGTTTAGAGAGAAAGTAGCTTCATTGAGTTCATTGAGGGAGGGTTCTGTCTGCTGTACGTGCCAGTGTTGTGGGCCACAGTAGCGGCAGGGGTATGGCGGAGTCCATGGTGGTGGAAGGTGTCCTGCTCTTGCGTGGCGATCGTTCTTGGGCAGATCTAGTGCTGGGAGAAGTGGGCGGCAGTTTCATCTCCGTCGTAGGTGATCACTTCTTCAGGGTAACGGTTCAAAGGTTGGCGAGGAAGGGGGTGAGAGCTCGAAGTAAAGTGGCTACAGTTGAGTTGGGTTTGGCCGATCATCGTGGCTTGTCTTCTTGTTTTCTTCATACTCTGGTAAATGAGGGATTTGCTTCCCGGCCAGGTCTTATCCTGTCGACTCTTCTGTGATAAGATCCTGTCGACATTTCTTGTGATAAGATCCTGTCGACTTTCAATGTGACAATATAATGATAATGTGGGGAAAGAGAAATAATCACACCACGATTTGGTAGAGGAATTTGGAAGCCAACCAGAGAGAGATAGACGGGCCCGGCAACCGCCGGGCGTCCGCTCGCGTCGAACACAATCACCCAACTGTCTAATTAGTCCTGAGGTTCTACGAAATGGGCCCCTTGGAATGTGCTGCTGTCTCAAGTGACCGGACTTTACATACTCCTCTCTACGTCTCTCTCTGGCTGGCTGTAGGTTTTCTTTATTATTCCTGGAAGAGCATATATTATGACATATATAAATATTAATATTATAATATATATTAATATATATATATAAATGGTATTTTTTTTAATAAAAAATATAATTTCTAACAGTGTTGACTAGTTACCTCGATATTTGCCTTCAGTTTGAATTGTATGTGACACTACTGAACGCTAAATTCGCATTTAGAAGCGAAATTATAGTGACCAAATACAACTGTATTATATCATGTATGCGAAAAATGTGCATTTTTAAAACAAAGGAAATCAAAGAAAGTCAATTTTTAGGAAGATACTTTAATCTTCTCTAGTGAAACTATCATCCCAAAAATTGGTAATTAACACAGTATCTAATTGATGGAAGTCTTATAATCAATTTAGATGTGTCTTCTTTTTATCCTCCCAATTACCAAGCCCTAATTAATTGGCAGAGGAGTTGACAAATTAACTACTGTTGTGGCCCTCGGGACCCTAGCTTGGCATACGTGACTCCACTATTGGCGTAGATATAAGTTCACGGATGGTTAGCTCTCTAGCCGTAACACAATACACTATCATAATATGATGTATTACAGCGCCATCTGTTATAAGAGATTGAACATAGTTTTGACACGTATAATTAATTTTAAAATAAAAGTAAGGGCGGAAGAAATTTGTATTATTTTAGAAAGAAGCAAACGCGTCAAAAATAGTTTCAATTTCCTACAATAAACTATCCTTGAGTTATTACATTTCACGTTAAGGATAAGGATTCTATTTTGGACGCGTAATATTCTTTTTAAAATAAAACAATTTCTACTGCCCTTACTGCAATGGAAAAATTAATGGGAGGGCCTGGCTCATCAGTGGTGAACCCTCCCAGCGGTTTCGCCAGTTTAATCTACCATACCGCTGTTATATTGCACTAGACGAATGGCCCTGGCAACGCCCGGGTTTTACCCGAGTGCGTATATATTTTAAAAACGTTTTAATTCAAATACTATTCGTTACAATTATAAATTGGCGCCATGGATGTCACTCTTGTGAAACGTCGCGTTCCAAACTGTGTGTTTTTAAAACGTTTTAATTAAAATACTATTCGTTATAATTATAAATTGGCGCCGTGGATGTCTCTCTTGTGAAACGTCCCGCCCCAAACTGTGTGTGTCTTGAAAATATAAAAATAAAAATGTGAATTTTCATAAAGATTATATCATGTCGATTTTTTTTTTTTGCATTTCACCTACTAAATCGATGGAGATAATTACATTTGCAACATGAACTTAGGTATATTGACTAAATAGAAAACTGCATAGTAATAAAGATCATTTTTAAAGGCACCATATCGTTTTTTTTTTCAATAAAATCGAAACAAAAATTAACGATAAATAACGATAATTGCCTTAAAAAAAAGAAACATTCGCGGTGATTTTGTCTTGCATTCGTTTATACAATTATTACATACGAATGACCCGGGCAACGCCCGGGTTTTACCCGATTAAATGCTTTTATTCAAATACTATTCGTTACAATTATAAATTGGCGCCGTGGATGTCATTCATGTATAATATATAAATGAGTTTTAAAAATTGTAAAAAAAAAAAAAAATGCATCGGCCGGGAATCGAACCCGGGCCGCCCGCGTGGCAGGCGAGCATTCTACCACTGAACCACCGATGGTTATGAAAAATCCCATCCGTGAGCTTCAGACAAACAGACAGAATAAGGCAAATATATAAGTAGAATTTTTGGAACTTCCTTTTATAGTGATACTAGACGAATGACCCGACTTTGTCCGGGAATTCCCCCCAGTGCAATTTCCTTCATACTGAAAGAAGGTTACTAATAAATAGTATTAGAGCCATAGAATAGCAACACCGAAGTAATACATTATCACAGGCAAAAGTATGTGTGATGTCAAAAAATGCAATATATTAGTATTTAGGTATTTCATTTATTCATTTTTCAGCCTTCCTGCAGGAGTATATTAAAACGAATAAACCCCGTTAAGATGCTAATAATATGTACATTTAAATATTAGGAGAGATTTTGCATATTGACTATTGTTTGTTTAATTTTAAGAATTATCATATTGACTGTAACTTTTATTTATTATTTAAAAAAAAAAAATGCCAGAACAAAAATTAATAAAAAATACGAAAGCCATTGTTTACATACAGTAGGGCTAATTTTGTAAAGTTTTTTTTAAATTGCATTGTGTGCACTTACCGTAACTTAGTAATATAAATTTCTCTCTCAATACTTTTGTAAAAAAACTGACACTCGTATAAAAAGCTATTTATAAAAAAGTACGCAAGCAACTTGAAAAGAAATGCAGAACGCTCATTGGTCGCTTAATTGCCCTCGTGTTGTTACTTCGCCTCGTATTTACTCCGCGTAAAAAAAAAATGAAAAAAAAAAGAAATAGCCAAAAATACTAATCAAAATGTAGCCGAAAATTTTCCTCAGGTTTAAAAAAGCGACATGCATAATTTGGTACCAATTGGTTCAGTAGTTTTGAGTTTATCGCGAAACAGACAGACATTGACTTTTATATATATATAGAGATTACTATAAAGTATCACTATAAAAGGAAGTTCCAAAAATGCAATATAACAGCGGTATGGTAGATTAAACTGGCGAAACCGCTGGGAGGGTTCACCACTGATGAGCCAGGCCCTCCCTTTAATTTTTCCATTGCAGTAAGGGCAGTAGAAATTGTTTTATTTTAAAAAGAATATTACGCGTCTATAATAGTTTTGTAATTTGATAACAGATGGCGCGCTAGAGCATCTTAAGATGAGGATTCTCTTCATGATTTCATCTTTTATGATTATGGTAATTAGAGAACAAAATTGACATTGTATACTATCAGTTTTTTTTTTTTAATATATTAGTAATCAAGTGATATATATATTCGAACTAGTGGATGTACCCGGCTTCGCCCGGGTTTTACCCGAGTAAAGGTTTGTCTAACGAACATTTGTTAAAACAATTCTCTATAAACTTATTTAAAAAAAGAGATATATTTTGATAATTTGAAACTCGTAAATTTGAATCTCTCGATAAAGTGAACATTTTTTCCCAGTCCCTTGAAAAATACTCGATAAGTTGAATAAATTCAATATTAATTGGTTCCCTCGGTAATTGGAAGTTAAAGGAATAGTATCCTGCCTTGGAATTGTATCATTATTCTTGTCTCAAATGAATTGCCGTGTCATCCTGAATTTTATCTTTCCTAATTTTCTACATTACAAAATCATCATTTTATCTATTCTCCCAATATATATGTTGTAGATAAATGAAAAAAACTAACTTTTACTTGTGCACAATTAATAGGTAGAAAATCTTACTTTTGATAAATAATTTTCAAGATAATAAACTTAGTCATAATAAAACTTATAGATAAAAAAAAACTTGTTAACATCGTCGCAATGGGGGCGCTGCTTTCGAGTTAAATCTAAAAATCTGCAAATAACTCTAAGGATATTCAAGATATTCAAGAAATTATTTTTCAAAAACCTTCCCGGGGATATACCTAATAATATCCCAAAATTTCACGGCTATTGGATGTATGGTTTTTTGAATATATAGAGTACACACAGACAGACATTCAATTTTATATATATATAGATTACTAGCGGCTGTACCCGGCTTCGCCCGGGTTTTACCCGAGTAAATCTTTGTCTAACGAACATTTGTTAAAACAATTCTCTATAAACTTTTATAAAAAATATATATATATATTTTGATAATTTGAAACTCGTAAATTTGAATCTCTCGATAAAGTGAACATTTTTTCCCGGTCCCTTGAAAAATACTCGATAAGTTGAATAAAATCAATATTAATTGGTTCCCTCGGTAATTGGAATTTAAAGGAATAGTATCTTGCCTTGAAATTGTATCATTATTCTTGTCTCAAATAAATTGCCGTGTCATTCTGAATTTTGTCTTTCCTAATTTTCTACATTACAAAATCATCGTTTTATCTAGTGAACATTTTTTCCCGGTCCCTTGAAAAATACTCGATAAGTTGAATAAAATCGATATTAATTGGTTCCCTCGGTAATTGGAAGTTAAAGGAATAGTATCTTTGCCTTGGAATTGTATCATTATTCTTGTCTCAAATAAATTGCCGCGATATCCTGAATTTTGTCTTTCCTAATTTTCCACATTACAAAATCATCATTTTATCTATTCTCCCAATATATATGTTGTAGCTAAATGATAAAACTAACTTTGACTTTTGCGCAATTAATAGGTAGAAAATTTTACTTTTGATAAATAATCTTTAAGATAATAAACTTAGTAATAAGAAAATTAATAGATAAAAAAACTTGTTAACTTCGTCGCAATGGGCCGCTGCTTTCTAGTTAAATCTACAAATCTGCAAATAACTCTAAGGATATTCAAATTATTCAAGAAATTATTTTTCAAAAACCTTCCCGGGGATATAGCTAATATTATCCCAAAATTTCACGGCGATTGGATGTATGGTTTTTGAATCTATAGAGTACAGACAGACAAACAGAAAGACAGAGCTCCAATTTTATATATATAGATAAAATATAAATTTTCAAAAATCAATATTTTGTTTACTAAATTAATTTTTATTTAATTAAAAAAATTATATTATTTAATTTAAAAAAACAGATTATTTGACTATAGACCACCATATTGAATACACATATTTTTTGTAAACAAAACCATATACTTTTGATAAATAATATTTAAGATAACAAACTTAGTGATAAGGAAACTTGTTATCATCGTCACAATGGGGGCGCTGCTTGCGAGTTAAATCTACAAATCTGCAAATAACTCTAAAGATATTCAAGATATTCTAGAAATTATTTTTCAAAAACCTTCCCAGGGATATACCTAATAATATCCCAAAATTTCACGGCGATTGGATGTATGGTTTTTGATTCTATAGAGTACAGACAGACAGACAAACAGACAGACATTCAATTTTATATATATACTAGCGGATGTACCCGGCTTCGCCCGTGATTTACCCGAGTAAAGGTTTGTTTAACGAATCTCTCGATAAAGTGAACATTTTTTCCCGGTCCCTTGAAAAATACTCGATAAGTTGAATAAAATCAATATTAATCGGTACCCGAGTAAAGGTCTGTCTAACGAACATTTGTTAAAACAATTCTCTATAAACTTATAAAAAGAAATAGATATATTTTGATAATTTGAAACTGATAAAGTGATCATTTTTTCCCGGTCCCCGTGTGCCGTGTCATTCTGAATTTTGTCTTTCCTAATTTTCTACATTACAAAATAATCGTTTTATCTAGTGAACATTTTTTCCCGGTCCCTTGAA
Organism: Cordylochernes scorpioides; assembly: GCA_030710605.1. Taxonomy (NCBI): domain Eukaryota; kingdom Metazoa; phylum Arthropoda; class Arachnida; order Pseudoscorpiones; family Chernetidae; genus Cordylochernes; species Cordylochernes scorpioides. The sequence continues at coordinate 39,632,449 of CP092872.1, read as the reverse complement.
AAATATTCGATAAGGTTGAATAAATTCATGGTCGTTTATGGAAGATGGACGAAGTTCCCGGAGGTCATCTTGGGCAAGCTCCCGCGAGGCTTTTTTTCTTGTCTACTTGGCATAGCTGTGTCACCAACTCTGCCCTGATTGGTCGGTGGGTACTTGGACTGTCGGCCGGCGGCCGGGCGAATCCATTCCCTCACGGGGTGGGGCAGACCCAAGGTCATCAGGAGCAGCAAACCTAAGCCTATCTCCGTCTCAATGGCTTGCGAGTTAAAGCTACAAATCTGCAAATAACTCTAAGGATATTAAAGATATTCAAGATATTATTTTTCGTAAACCTTTCCGGGGATATGCCTAATAATATCCCAAATTTCCACGGCGATTGGATGTATGGTTTTTGAATCCATAGAGGACACACACACACACACACACACAGACAGACAGACATTCAATTTTATATATATAGACTAGCGGATGTGTACTAGCCCGGGTTTTATCCGAGTGAAAGTTTGCCTAACGAATATTATTGATAATAATATTCGGGAACACACAGAATATTATGATAATATAATTCGTTATGTCATATATTTATATAATATATGAAATTTATTTTTCGAGTGAACATATCCACTCTCTACTAAATAGATTTTTAAAATTATATACATAAATAAAAATATCTCGAGATATACTACATGATCATAGCCAAAAGGCCGAGAAACGATATTTTATATATAGAGATGACCTGGCTTCGTGTGTCTTCGGCTCGAGTGAATGTTTCGCTGGTAGAATTTTGTTCCTGCCTACTATTAATCATTATCTGGCTTTACCTGTGATCTGCTTTGGTGAATATTCCCCAAAATATTTTTTTAATGCAATCAAGCATGATACGGCAATATTGTCATCATCATTTCTGACAAAAAAAATATTGTTGCTCAGTACTTGGTTAAATATAATTTTTATTGGTTAAAGTGCGACAAAAAAACTCTTCCAGATTTAACTCTCTGTCCTGTTCAAATTTCAGCGAGATTAGTTACATATTTAGGGCGTGCATAGCCGACAAAAAAATATATATAAATATATGTTCCCGGCTTCGCCCCAAGTAAAAGTTTGCTTAACAAACATTTGTTAAAACGATTCTAGCAAACATCCAATCCCTACTGAATCAATACTTGTCTACCTTCTCGATAATTTTTTCCCGGTCCCTTGAAAAATACTCGATAAGTTGAAAAAAATCATTATTAATTGGTCCACTCGGTAATTTGAAGTTGAAGGAATAGTATCTTGCCACAAACGAAGATTTGTAAATAACTGTATTTAGCGAATGTACTCGGCTTCGCACAGTTTTTATCCGAGTAAAAGTTTGCCTAACGAACATTTGTTAAAACGATTCTAGAAAACATCCAATCAACCTATATATTGATTTATAAAGGTATATAAATAAAAATATGGTTATATGCGTTTAAATATATTTTTGAAACACATACTTTTTTGAAAACATTTATTATATTTTAAATAAGATATTGTCACTTTTGTGAATTTGATAATTAATTATTTCTTTTTTCTCAATGAATTATATATATTAATTTAAAATTTCATTTTTGTTATCATCATCACATACAATGTAATTAATATATATAGTCACGACCGTCATGGGCGGGCGGGCGGGCGCGCGCATCATCGTTATGATCATTATCATTATCCAAATAATTTGGATTATAGATTAGAAGGTAATAAGACCAAATCTACTGATAAGGTACAATTTGGAATATCAACATATATAGTCACGACCGTCATGGGCCGGCCGGTTCTGTCACGGATGCGCGCGCATCATCATTAGTATAATATAAAAAGCCAACAATGAAGAATGAATGTAAGATAAAAAGCTAAAAATGAAGAGTAAATATGATATAAAAAGCCAACAATGAAGAATGAATGTAAGATAAAAAAGCCAACAATAAAGAGTAAATGTAATATAAAAAGCAAACAATGAAGAATAAATGTAAGATAAAAAGCCAACAATGAAGAATAAATGTAAGATAAAAAGCCAACAATGAAGAGTAAATATAATATAAAAAGCCAAAAATGAAGAATGAATGTAAGATAAAAAGCCAACAATAAAGAGTAAATCTATATATATAAAAATGAATGTATGTGTGTTTGTTTGTTTGTTTGTTTGTTTGTCCTTTATGCCTGACCAAACCACTCATTGGATCGCCATGAAACTTTGGGAAGTTATTTAGTATAGTACTGGGAAGGTTTCTAGCAAATAAAATTTTTGAAATAACTTTTCGCCTAGAAATAATCAAGATAAATATTCTAATTTATCTGTTATAATTCAACAATCTGCTCTAAATATTATCATGATGATACGATGATTTTGTAATGTAGAAAATTAGGAAAAACAAAATTCAGGATGACACAGCAATTTATTTGAGACAAGAATAATGATACAATTCAAAGGCAAGATACTATTCCTTTAACTTCCAATTACCGAGGGAACCAATTAATATTGATTTTATTCAACTTATCGAGTATTTTTCAAGGGACCGGTAAAAAATGTTCACTTTATCGAGAAATTCGTTAAACAAACCTTTACTCGGGTAAAACCCAGGCGAAGCCGGGTACATCCATACAAGAATAATGATACAATTCCAAGGCAAGATACTATACCTTTAACTTCCAATTACCGAGGGAACCAATTAATATTGATTTTATTCAACTTATCGAGTATTTTTCAAGGGACCGGGAAAAAATGTTCAATTTATCGAGAGATTTGTTAAACAAACCTTTACTCGGGTAAAACCCGGGCAAAGCCGGGTACATCCATACAAGAATAATGATACAATTCCAAGGCAAGATACTATTCCTTTAACTTCCAATTACGGAGGGAACCAATTAATATTGATTTTATTCAACTTATCGAGTATTTTTCAAGGGACCTGGAAAAAAATGTTCACTTTATCGAGAGATTCGTTAGACAAACTTTTACTCGGGTAAAACCCGGGCGAAGCCGGGTACGTCCGCTAGTATGATATAAAAAGCCAACAATGAAGAATGAATGTAAGATAAAAAGCCAACAATAAAGAGTAAATGTAATATAAAAAGCCAACAATGAAGAATAATTGTAAGATAAAAAGCCAACAATGAAGAGTAAATATAATATAAAAAGCCAAAAATGAAGAATGAATGTAAGATAAAAAGCCAACAATGAAGAGTAAATATGATATAAAAAGACAACAATGAAGAGTAAATCTACTTATATATTTGCCTTATTCTGTCTGTTTGTTTGTCTGAAGCTCACGGATGGGAATTTTCATAACCATCGGTGGTTCAGTGGTAGAATGCTCGCCTGCCACGCGGGCGGCCCGGGTTCGATTCCCGGCCGATGCATTTTTTTTTTTTTTTACAATTTTTAAAACAAATTTATATATTATACAAGAATGACATCCACGGCGCCAATTTATAATTGTAACGAATAGTATTTGAATAAAAGCATTTAATCGGGTAAAACCCGGGCGTTGCCCGGGTCATTTGTATATAATAATTGTATAAACGAATGCAAGACAAAATCACCGCGAATGTTTCTTTTTTTTAAGGCAATTTCTTTTTAAGGCAATTATCGTTATTTATCGTTAATTTTTGTTTCGATTTTATTGAAAAAAAAACGATATGGTGCCTTTAAAAATGATCTTTATTACTATGCAGTTTTCTATTTAGTCAATATACCTAAGTTGATGTTGCAAATGTAATTATCTCTATCGATTTAGTAGGTGAAATGCAAAAAAAAAATCGACATGATGAAATCTTTATGAAAATTCACATTTTTATTTTTATATTTTCAACACACACACAGTTTGGGGCGGGACGTTTCACAAGAGAGACATCCACGGCGCCAATTTATAATTGTAACGAATAGTATTTGAATTAAAACGTTTTTAAAATATATACGCACTCGGGTAAAACCCGGGCGTTGCCCGGGCCATTCGTCTAGTTTTTTTATATGAACAAACGATAATGAACAACAACAATTAGGGGCTCGAAAATCATTTATTATGGTTAGCAGCTCCGTAAATAAAGATATTTTCACAACAACAATTAAAGTTGCATCATCATTTTTATAAAACAACAACAAATTAAATTAACAATATAAAATATATAGTCACGACCGTCTTTCCACCGTCAATTCCTCATGTCACGGATGCGGGCGCATCATCATTATGATCATTATCATTATCTAATGATAATAATAATAATTATTATTATTATATTATTATTATTATTTTATTATTTCATTATTAATATATATAGTCCACGACCGTCTTTCCTCAATTCCTCATGTCACGGATGCGCGCGCATCATCATTATGATCATTATCTTCTATAGAAGCTTCTATCTTTATAATTATGTATCACTATAAAAACCTAAATAATTGCAATCCGTAATTTAATGAATGAAAGGAAGAAAAAATTGTTTGCAAAAAGTTTCTTTTATTCTTAAATTTGGCGAGCTTTCAGGCGTTAGCCCATCATCAGGTCGACATCGCAAATATATATCTATTTATAGTCTATTTATAGATATATTTATATATCTATCTATATAAGATATATATTTGCCATGTCGGCCTGATGATGGGCTAACGCCTGAAAGCTCGCCAAATTTAAGAATAAAAGAAACTTTTTGCAAACAATTTTTTCTTCCTTTCATTCATAATTATGTATATTTACAAAAAAGTCAATTCGCTCGCGCCTCTAGCGGTTAAAATGAGGGGTAATACCAGCTGACCTAATGTACATGTAAAGTTTGGAGCGGGACGTTTCACAAGAGTGACATCCACGGCTCCAATTTATAATTGTAACAAATAGTATTGGAATAAAAACATTCAATCGGGTAAAACACGGGCGTTGCCCGGGTCATTCGTCTAGTATAAAAATATATTTTAACGTTACATTTTAACATTTAACACAAAATCGTTACAATTTTTTCTTTAAATATTCATTAATATTGAAATGCCAAGTATTTTTAACGTCATTGTAATATTATATTACTAAATTCTCAAATTAAATTTATTATACTTGGAAAACATTTTAAGCATTGTTACAATTTTTAAATATAATATCACCAGACCCCGCTAGAGGCGCTGCTTGCGAGTGAAAGTAGAAAATTTGCAAATAAAATTGCAAATAATATTTATTTCAAATCAAATTCAAACCTGAAATCTTCCCAGTAGTATAGTAAATAACTTCCTAAAGTTTCACGGCGATTGGATAATCTTACCTTTTAAAAACATTCATCGTGTGAACAAACTAACATTCATTGTGTAAACAAACCACGTGTTAATTATTAACCAATCAAATTCATTTATCGTCGCGATCAATGCTACGCCCAAGCGGTAAAAGACTGGAACTAACGCGTTTTGGTTTTTATTTTTTTAAAAAGCACATTTACTTTTTTAGTTTTTGTTAAACGGAATCTTCAGCTACCTACATGCGAAATTCCATAATGATTGAGTCAGTAGATTTTGCGTGAAGCGATAACAAACATCGATTTCGCATTTCATTTTTATAGATATAAGGAAGGATAGATAGATATATTTTTCTAATATTTTTTGTTTACTAAAAATTACAAAAAAAAAATTCTTATATATTTAAATTTTTTATACTACTAAAAAAATAGAAATTTTCAAAAAATCAATATTTTGTGTTTACTAAATTAATTTTTTATATAATTAAAAAAATTATATTATTTAATTAAAAAAAACAGATTATTTGACTATTGACCACCATGTTGAATACACATATTGTTTGTAAACAAAACCATTTACTTTTGATAAATAATCATCATCATTTAGTTAAATCTATAAATCTGCAAATAACTCTGAAGATATTCAAAATATTCAAGAAATTATTTTTCAAAAACCTTCCCAGGGATATACCTAATAATATCCCAAAATTTCACGGAAATTGGATGTATGGTTTTTGATTCTATAGAGTACAGACAGACAAACAGACAGACATTCAATTTTATATATATACTAGACGAATGGCCGGGGCAACGCCCGGGTTTTACCCGAGTGCGTATATATATTTAAAATGTTTTAATTAAAATACTATTCGTTACAATTATAAATTGGCGCCGTGGATGTCTCTCTTGTGAAACGTCCCGCCCCAAACTGTGTGTGTCTTGAAAATATAAAAATAAGAATGTGAACGGAAAAATATGTCCAGGGTAGCCTAGTTGTCATGGCATCTGCCCGGTAAGCGGAAGGTCGTGGGTTCGATTCCCATCCCTTGACACTTTTTTTATTTTATCCATTCTGACCAAAATCTATCCGTGAACTTCACACAGTGAACTTCACACAGAGAGAATAAGGCAATTATATAAGTAGACAATCCAAATTGTGCCTTATCACACACTATTTTTTTTTTTGGCCTTATTACCTTGTGTTTACAATCTATGACGTAATGCCGGCGGCGCGCGCCCGTTGGCTGCCGGCGAGCACGTGACCTCCCTGTGCGCGCGCATCCGTGACAGAACCGGCCGGCCCATGACGGTCGTGACTATATATATAATGGATAGATAGTAATAATAATATAATAATAATATTAATAATAATAATAATAATTATTATTATTATTATTATCATTAGATAATGATAATGATCATAATGATGATGCGCGCGCATCCGTGACAGAACCGGCCGGCCCATGACGGTCGTGACTATATATGTTGATGGATGGATAATAATAATAATAATATAATAATAATAATAATAATAATAATAATAATTATTATTATTATTATCATTAGAGATAATGATAATGATCATAATGATGATGCGCCCGCATCCGTGACAGAACAGGCCGGCCGGCCCATGACGGTCGTGACTATATATGTTGATAGATATAATATTGCTTGAATATTAAGGACAAGTCAAATGACCCGGACAACGCTCAGGTTTTACCTGAGATCATTGCGTAGGTATAAAAAATGTTATTATTTATTAAAATACTATTCGTGTCATTTATAAATTATGACCCGGCTTGATCAAAGATTCCCAAAGTGTATGTTTACCCTACAAATAATGCTTGAGGTGAAACACTATGATTAATAATGCAATCAAAAATGAATTTCAAGCATTCTAAAATATAGTAATTAATTCAAAATTTGACTTATAATTATAAAATCTTCCAAAATAATCCATTGTAAACATGTAAACAATGTTCCATAGGATAATTTTATTACATTAAAGATGTCGTCTTAAATCTATATATATGGATGTCTGTATGTTTGTACTCTATAGATTCAAAAACCATATATCCAATCGCCGTTAATTTTTGGGATATTATTAGGTATATCCCCGGGAAGGTTTTGAAAAATAATTTTTTGAATATCTTGAATATCCTTAGAGTTATTTGCAGATTTTTAGATTTAACTCGAAAGCAGCGCCCCCATTGCGACGATGTTAACAAGTTTTTTTATCTATAAGTTTTATTATTTTTTTATAAGTTTATAGAGAATTGTTTTAACAAATGTTCGTTAGACAAACCCTTACACGGGTAAAACCCGGGCGAAGCCGGGTACATCCCTTAGTATAAAAATAAAAATGTAATATTTTACAACGATATTTGAAATTTGTATTACTAAATCCTCTTTTCTTGAAGGTGCAGCAGGCTTCCTGCCAAAACCGAAACTTATCTCTGAATTCGGTCACTGCACACGTCCCTGACGTAATTCTCTCAGTTACCGCAGTGGGGGCGCCAGGTTTCGAGAGGAATGGCAAATTTGTGAATAACTCCATAGATGTGTGCATACCCTGGAATATATTCCTTTGATTACGGATTATATGGAATCCAGAAATCTAAAATATGATCTGAATAATATATCGATTGAGAACCAACAGCGATATGACTATATTCCAGACTTAATTGAAAATTTTATAAATATGAAATGACACTACTGAAGAAAAATACTAACAAAACATTTCAAAGTTTCTTTCTCGCTAATATTCCGAAATATTTTCGGGCAAATTTCCACAACTCTCAATTATTTACAAATCACGGAAATTTTAGAAGCTTTTTAAAATTTTTCAAAGCAGTGCAATATTCAAGGTGCTTCTGTGGACATGAGGAACAAACTTCTATTCATTTACAGCTAAATTGCCCCGTCATCCAAGAGTATAGAAAAAACAATGGACTAAATGTATCAAACCCGTTTATTCTAATTTCAACAAAAGACAAATATATATACACTGGTCCGCAAAATTGAAGGAACAACACATGTTTAAGAAAAGAAAAGATATATTAAGGGATATATATCAAGTTTTGGTATATTCAAAAGCTTCTATGAATTAAGAGAGTATGTAAAACACAAAAACAAATAAAGTTGGTCCCCAATATGCAAAATACCACCGTCAACGTTGACTCCGCCTCCAGCACGTGCCTGAGTTTTTTCTCAAAGCGTCCTAATTTTACGCTCCACTAGAGTTTTTATTGAACCTTTTTGTTTTTTAAAAGTTTTCATGGCTTATAGGCAACATTTATCACAAGAAAAAAAAATGGCAAGCTATTGGAAGGATGAAAGCTGGCCAATCACAGGCAGAAATAGCAAGATGGCTTGGAGTGACAAGAACGTTGTCTCAAGGCTTTGGAAAAAATTTCAAACGACAGCAAATGTTGCCAGAAACACCCCGGAAAAGGACGGCCAAGGGGTCAACAACGTTAAATCAAGACCGTTTATGAGTCTCCTTTTGCGTCGCAATAGAAGAATGACAGCATCGCAACTACGAAGTGACCTCAATGCAGCTACAGGAGTCTTAATATCAACTGATACAATACGCAGAAGGCTTCAAAGAAGGGACTCTATGCTCGACGACTCATAATTTGTTTGCCATTGACACCACCTCAAAAAAGAAAAAGGAAACTTTGGTGCAGACAGCATGTCGCCTGGAATCCAGATGAATGGAGGCGTTGTAATGTTTACTGATGAATCCAGATTCTCTCTAAACAAGCGATCTCGTCGTGTCTTTGTCTGGAGAGAGGGTAGTAACCAGAAATAATCACCGGGAATATGGTTGAAAGAGATCCCTACAAAAGCCAAGGTTTTATGGTCTGGGCTGAAAATCTTCTTGGGCGGTCGCACAGCACTCCATATTTTTCGGCAAGGAACCCTGACTGGACAGAGGTATCGGTACGAGATTCTGGCAGGCATATGTGATGCCTCAAGCATTGGAAATGGGAAGAAAACTTTCTTCTAATGGATGATAATGCCCGTCCACATAGGGCTGGTGTGGTCGACACTTTTCTCCGAAACCATGCAATTGCTCGGATGAATTGGGCAGCTCGATCCCCAGACCTAAATCCCATTGAGCATGTATGGAACAACCTAGGACGGCGGATCTCATCCCTCCAACACCCTCCTAGAAACACTCATGAGCTAGAAACAGCCTTAACACAAGAGTGGGCGTTGATTCACAGGAGCTGATTAAACTCCCTAATTCTTAGTATGGGTCACCGATGTAGAGCCTGTCTATCAGTTAAAGGCAATCACACCCCATATTAACAACAATATCCAAGATATTTATGCACTGACTGCAAGATAATTGCGTGACCGGCTAATTTGCATAAAATACGAGTTAGAATTCTTTGATTTCGGGTATCTAAGCGATAATGGCATAATAAATTTGTGTATAAAATTTTCATTGATAAATATTCAATAAAATTTGAGATAAATGAAAAAAATATGTTGTTCTTTAATTTTGCGGGCCAGTGTAATTCAACTCATTTTGCAGATTTATTTTGAATTTCACATAAAAAAAAAAAAAACTACTGAATTCCATTGGAACGCTTTTATTTAGAAATTAACTCTTTTTAGTATTGTTATAATTGAATAATTCTCTAATATCTAGCATATTTTCATTCTAAAAATATTCCTTAAAACTTTTTAAAATCTGTAAATTGCTTTTCTTGAATACACACAATACTTTACAATTTGATTTCATTTAACTAAATTAGCATACCAACCTTTTGTACATATTTCAATTGTGTTGATATCATTTTTTATCTTTTCATCTAACTAACTTGCATACTAATTCTGTACATATTTAAAATATCTTTCTTTTCTTTCAAAATTTTGTTTATCTTTAAAGTGCAAGTGTCCCTAGGGGTACATAGCGCTCTAAGTCGAAATAAAGAATAAAAAAGAACTCCAGTATATTCACGATAAAGGCCTTAAAAATTGCCTATATTTTATTATATTTGACTAGATTGGAGGACGTGCAAAGCTGATAGACATATATATGTACTAGCCGAATGACCCGGGCAACGCCCGTGTTTTACCCGACTGTAGATGTTTACAACGGTGATCCTTAGGTCGCTGGTTCAAATCCGGCTCGAGGGAGCCGGCGAGCACGTGACCTCCCTGTGCGCGCGCATCCCGTGACAGAGGCCGATGAGGAAAGACTGTCGTGACTATATATATACTAGACGAATGACACGGGCAACGCCCGTGTTTACCCGATTGAATGTTTTTATTTCAATACTATTTGTTACAATTATTAAATTGGAGCCGTGATGTCACTCTTGTGAAACGTCCCGCTCCAAACTTTACATGTACTATAGGTCCGCTAGAGGCGCGAGGAATTGACTTTTTGTAAAATATACATAATTATAAAGATAGACGCTTCTATAGAAGATAAGGATCATAATGATGATGCGCGCACCCGTGACAGAGATGAATAATTGAGGAAAGACGGTCGTGACTATATATTAATAATAAAATAACCCGGGCAACGCCCGTGTTTTACCCGATTGAATGTTTTTATTCCAATACTATTTGTTTACAATTGTAAATTGAGCAGTGGATGTCACTCTTGTGAAACGTCCCGCTCCAAACTTTACATGTACATTAGGTCAGCTGGTATTACCCCTCATTTTCACCGCTAGAGGCGCGAGCAAATTGACTTTTTGTAAATATACATAATTATAAAGATAGAAGCTTCTATAGAAGATAATGATCATAATGATGATGCGCGCGCATCCGTGACAGCGATGAGGAATTGAGGAAAGACGGTCGTGACTATATATGTTGATAGCCGAATGACCAGGGCAACGCCCGTGTTTTAACCCGATTGAATGTTTTTATTCAAATACTATTTGTTACAATTATAAATTGGAGCCGTGGGAAGTCACTCTTGTGAAACGTCCCGCTCCAAACTTTACATGTACATTAGGTCAGTTGGTTATACCCCTCATTTTCACCGCTAGAGGCGCGAGCGAATTGACTTTTTGTAAATATACATAATTATAAAGATAGAAGCTTCTATAGAAGATAATGATCATAATGATGATGCGCGCGCATCAGTGACATGAGGAATTGAGGAAAGACGGTCGTGACTATATATGTTGATAGACGAATGACCCGAACAACGCCCGTGTTTTACCCGATTGAATGTTTTTATTCAAATACCTATTTGTTACAATTATAAATTGGAGCCGGTGGATGTCACTCTTGTGAAACGTCCCGCTCCAAACTTTACATGTACATTAGGTCAGCTGGTATTACCCCTCATTTTCACCGCTGGAGGCGCGAGCGAATTGACTTTTTGTAAATATACATAATTATAAAGATAGAAGCTTCTATAGAAGATAATGATCATAATGATGATGCGCGCGCATCCGTGATAGCGATGAGGAATTGAGGAAAGACGGTCGTGACTACATATTGATAATAAAATATTAATAATAATATAATGAATAATTATTATTATTATTAACATTAGATAATGATAATGATCATAATGATGATGCGCACGCATCCGTGACATGAGGAAATTGAGGAAAGACGGTCGTGACTATATATGTTGATAATAAAATAATAATAATAATATAATAATAATTATTATTATTATTATTTTCATTAGATAATGGATAATGATCATAATGATGATGCGCCGCGCATCCGTGACATGAGGAATTGAGGAAAGACGGTCGTGACTATATATGTTGACTAGACGAATTACCCTGGGCAACGCCCGTGTTTTACCCGATTGAATGTTTTTATTCCAATACTATTTGTTACAATTATAAATTGGAGCCGTGGATGTCACTCTTGTGAAACGTCCCGCTCCAAACTTTACATGTACATTAGGTCAGCTGGTATTACCCCTCATTTTCACCGCTAGAGGCGCGAGCGAATTGACTTTTTGTAAATATACATAATTATAAAGATAGAAGCTTCTATAGAAGATAATGATCATAATGATGATGCGCGTGCATCCGTGAGAGCGATGAGGAATTGAGGAAAGACGGTCGTGACTATATATGTTGACGAATGATCCGGGCAACGCCCGTGTTTTACCCGATTAAATGTTTTTATTCAAATACTATTTGTTACAATTATAAATTGGAGCCGTGGATGTCACTCTTGTGAAACGTCCTGCTCTAAACTTTACATGTACATTAGGTCAGCTGGTATTACCCCTCATTTTCACCGCTAGAGGCGCGAGCGAATTGACTTTTTGTAAATATACATAATTATAAAGATAGAAGCTTCTATAGAAGATAATGATCATAATGATGATGCGCGCGCATCCGTGACAGCGATGAGGAATTTAGGAAAGATGGTCGTGACTATATATTAACTAGACGAATGGCCCGGGCAACGCCCGGGTTTTACCCGAGTGCGTATATATTTTAAAAATGTTTTAATTAAAATACTATTCGTTACAATTATAAATTGGCGCCGTGGATGTCTCTCTTATGAAACGTCCCGCCCCAAACTGTGTGTGTCTTGAAAATATAAAAAAAAATGTGAACGGAAAAATATGTCCAGGGTAGCCTAGTGGTCATGGCATCTGCCCGGTAAGCGGAAGGTCGTGGGTTCGATTCCCATCCCTTGACACTTTTTTTTATTTTATCCATTCTGACATAAATCTATCCGTGAACTTCACACAGAGAGAATAAGACAATTATATAAGTAGATAATCCAAATTGTGCCTTATCACACACTATTTTTTATTTGGCCTTATTAGCTTGTGTTTATAATCTATGACGTAATGCCGGCGGCGCGCGCCCGTTGCCTGCCGGCGAGCACGTGACCTCCCTGTGCGCGCGCATCCGTGACAGAACCGGCCGGCCCATGACGGTCGTGACTATATATAATGGATGGATAATAATAATAATATATAATAATAATTATTATTAATTATTATTATTATTATCATTAGATAATGATAATGATCATAATGATGATGCGCGCGCATCCGTGACAGAACCCATGACGGTCGTGACTATATATGTTGATAATAATAATAATAATATAATAATAAATTATTATTATTATTATCATTAGATAATGATAATGATCATAATGATGATGCGCGCGCATCCGTGACATGAGGAATTGAGGACAGCGATGAGGAAAGACGGTCGTGACTATATATATGTTGATATATGAGTACATTTTGTGTAGAAATAGGATTAGTTGACTTTATAAGGTAAACTTATTCATACAGTTTGTATCCCTCGATAGCTCAGTTGGCAGAGCGGAGGACTGTAGATGTTACAACGGTGATCCTTAGGTCGCTGGTTCAAATCTGGCTTGAGAGAGTTTTTTTTATTGGCTGCCGGCGAGCACGTGACCTCCCTGTGCGCGCGCATCCGTGACAGAGGCCGATGAGGAAAGACGGTCGTGACTATATATATATGTATATAAATGAGTTTTATATATAATAGAGATGAGTTTTTCTCTTTGATCATTCTATATATAGTTCTGTTTTATCATTATTGAAACTAAGAACAAAAATACGCTTTGTGAAACATGAAAGCTCAATCTATTTTTGTCAAATGTGGACATTTTCATTGAAAGTGCTAATTAATTAGTTTCATTTTTAAGATAAATATCTAAAACCACAAGAAAAAGACGGAATATAATAATCAGTGATTAACTCTACCCCTTAACGGTTTGAGAGTTTTATCTACCTTTGATAGTTTAATCTCTCTGCATTAATTATATGTAAAGTGGTGTTTGGTTAAAGTCTTCGTCCAACATAGGATGATAATATCTTGATATTTTAGATAATTAGGTTACGCTAGATGACTTCCATTGTTCTATCAGACTTAGAGACACCGGTCACCTAGTGAATCAGATATCGCCCGTCCTAGCCGCCGTTAGGAGGACTATCTGCTTGAAAACCTTCACTGGTCACCTCATGTTATTGAGACAACCTCGACAATATTCAAATAAATTACAATTTCCAGCTCCAAGGACATCTACATAGTGTATTCACCCTATTCCAAGCAAAAAACTCTCCTTGATATTTCATCTTCACCATTCTTCTGAATTGAACAAGAAATTTGAAGCCCACACTTAAGACAGACCACATGTATTATTCAAGAACATCCCACCAAGTAGCAGATAGCCCACCTATATTTATTGTATTCTTCTCCTCTGCATGATGGTGATTGATCATTGTGGGGATATCGTTGCAAGCCGGCAATGAGAAGAGAATCTGTATAAGGCTGTTTTTGTGTGTGATAAATGGTTGAGGGGAAGCGCCATCTCCAATTAATCATATAAGTGTATTAGAAAGTTATATTATCGATGAACGCACACACGGGGACACTAAGCTGATAAGCTAAACATGACTAAGGTATATTTTAAGTCGATATCGTTTCATTTAATGGGTCGTTAAGGGCTTTATGGCTCCAACTTATCAATATATCGCCTTCGAGGTTCTGCTCGGATTTACTTCTCATCTAACACTTATTTTCTTCTTTTTTTTTATAAGTTGCTGAAAAGGTTGTTGAAGGTCAATTTTGAATTGCTGGTGATAAAATATAATTCAAATTCTCCCTCTTTCTCGAGTTGCTCTAGCATTTGATAATTAATTATTCTCTTATTTCTTTTGAAAATCTTTAAATGAGTTAGAGAGATGTTTTATTAATAAATTTATTGCGTATACCATTATATAATCTATAATAGCTTATGTGTGGGGATGAGCTATTATGAGTGTATATTGTATATGCGTGTATATCGGAACGGCAGAACAAAATGGTCATGATGAAATACGTATACCTGGATGTATTCTTATGGTGTTATTATGTGAATCTGCATTAAGCAGCGTAAAATATGTGCTATATAGAGATGTGTTTGTGCGTGGAAGTGAGAGTGTATTTGTTTCTTGACAAATATGCATATTAATGTTTCATATATTCGAGAAACATGAGCAATGGATATGAAAATCATTAATGATAACGAGCTTTTCTTTGATCAAATATTTCAGTAATATATTCCGGCTAAACGCTGATATTCTAGGAGCAGAAATGAATGTGAGAAGTTTATAGAAATCTTCTCCAAGACGAAGAGGATCGTCTAAATATAGGAGAATATTTTTTTTAAAAAAGGTTTTTCTACGATAAGGGCGTCATCATTGACAGAATACTTCGTATCGTTTTGAAAATAGAGCAATCCATAAATAGGTATTTAATTAAGAAGGCATATATTTTTATCTTCTTATATATATAAAAATGAATGTATGTGTGTCTGTTTGTTTGTTTGTTTGTTTGTTTGTTTGTCCTTTATGCCTGACCAAACCACTCATTGGATCGCCATGAAACTTTGGGAAGTTATTTAGTATAGTACTGGGAAGGTTTCTAGCAAATAAAATTTTTGAAATAACTTTTCGCCTAGAAATAATCAAGATAAATATTATAATTTATCTGTTATAATTCAACAATCTGCTCTAAATATTATCATGATGATACGATGATTTTGTAATGTAGAAAATTAGGAAAGACAAAATTCAGGATGACACGGCAATTTATTTGAGACAAGAATAATGATACAATTCAAAGGCAAGATACTATTCCTTTAACTTCCAATTACCGAGGGAACCAATTAATATTGATTTTATTCAACTTATCGAGTATTTTTCAAGGGACCGGGAAAAAAATGTTCACTTTATCGAGAGATTCGTTAGACAAACTTTTACTCGGGTAAAACCCGGGCGAAGCCGGGCGGGTCCGCTAGTAAATAATATAATTTGCCCTCTATTAATAGAATTTGTAATAATTTTTTTATAAATGTGTTTCTTTTTACATAATCATCAACTATCATCTCTTTAGACCTTACTGCAATGATAAATGCTATTTTTGAATGAGAGGGCTTCACTTATCAGTGGTGAAACCTCTTAGCGGTTTCGCCAAAATAATCTCCTGACAACACACACACACACACCACGCTCTACTATTATACTGGTATTGAATAATAGGGTTTCTTATATATCCTGCATTTACTATGGAAGACAGATTAGGGGTGTTTAGGGAACCTATGGACATAAGCTTATAGGTCTAGAGAGGTGAATAAATCTAATTATATAACGAATGAAGACATTAAGACGCGAATGTTTCTTTTCACAAATAAATCAAACTTCTACTGTCCTTACTGCGATGAAAAAATATTGGTAGGGCTTGGCTGATCAGTGGTAAACCCTCCCAGCGGTTACGCCAATTTAATCTACCAGACCGCTTCTTTAGAGCTATAATACTGTATTGGATCATCCTGCTTTTATATGCTACACTGAAAGGTGGAATCTTAGAAATGGTATTAAAGTAAACTATGGGCATAAGCTTTTAGGACAGTAGAATTAGATTTAATATTTGCATCGAACAAGGCTCTTCCACAAACAATAAGAACAGGTTAGGCATAAATTAATATAGAGCAATAACGTCCCATATTTATATAACGAATTAAGACATTAAGACGCGAATGCTTTTCACAAAATTTTCTACTGTCCTTACTGCGATGAAAAAAAAAACATTAAACGAAAAAAATGGTGGAGGAAGACGAGTTTCTTTTATTGATGCATAGGTGCAAGCTTTCGGGTAAAAACCCTTCAACAGGCGAAAAAGGAAGCGCGACTCATAAGGTCTATGGTACAAATGGTAGGAAGGAATTAATATATATATAAAAGAAAGTTTTTAAACTATTTATATTTGTTAATATTAATAGAAGACCGATTTTTGAGAAAAGTAAATATTGAATCTGCAGTATGCAGTCTGAAACCACGAGACGGCGCATGATTAGGCTATTGAAATAAACATGTGGGAGGTTTAAATAAAGGACAAGAGAGGATGATAAGCTTCTGGAAGATCTATTTTTCTGTTGATTCTGTTCAGTTTGTGGATACTATGGATTCTAGGATAAGTCTTTGGTGTAAGATATGCATGTTCCTGTAATGTATGGTGGGGTTATTGATGTTGAAAGTGTGGCCTGTGCTCTGCATATGTTGATAAATGAGGGATTTGGAATCTTGCCTGGAAATATTGCGGGAATGTTCAGTCATCCTGATGGCCACAGATCTATCTGTCTCACCAACGTAAGTAGCAGGACACTGTTTAAATGAGACGGAGTAGACTGTGCCCATAGAACGAAGAGAGTCAGGAGGAGCTGAGGACTTAGTATGAGGATGACGGAGGGATGAAAGAAGACTCGTATATATGGTACGGATGCCATAGGATTTAAGTTTTCTGGCTATATCTACTGAGGAAGGGGAGTAAGGAAGAAAGCACAATGATATGTAAGTCATGGAAGGATTGGAAGTTGTAGGTGTATAAGTATATTTATTAATCAAAGAGAGCGGAAAAGAAGCTGCGGAGAGCTGGGTTATGATACGATTTCTTTCTATTATTTTAAAGATGTCTATGGAACAATGGGTGTATATTCTTTTAGTAAGGGTTCTGACAATATTGACCCTCTTTGTTCTATGGGCGCAGTCTACTCCGTCTCATGTGAACAGTGTCCTGACACTTACGTTGGTGAGACAGGTAGATCTGTGGCCATCAGGATGACTGAACATTCCCGCAATATTTTCAGGCAAGATACCAAATCCCTCATTTATCAACATATGCAGAGCACAGGCCACACTTTAAACATCAATAACCCCACCATACATTACAGGCACATACATATCTTACACCAAAGACTCATCCTAGAATCCATAGTATCCCACAAACTGAACAGCATCAACAGAAAAAAAGATCTTCCAGAAGCTTATCATCCTCTCTTGTCCTTTATTTAAACCTCCCACATGTTTATTTCAATAGCCATAATTA
>CP092872.1:39530904-39614245 GCA_030710605.1 Cordylochernes scorpioides | reverse complement strand
ATTTCTTGTAATAATTTAAATTACATTTCAGTACCACTCTCTTCTCGAACATGCTGTCCGACAATTTGTGACTCTTTGGCAGATTTGTCATTGTCGCAAAAGAAAAAAGGCGTTCAACTGCAGCTGACGATGGTAAAGGTGTGTTGTATTGAATAAAAACACTTTTTATCTCAGGATATCTATTGAGTAGTTGCAAATCTTGGCTTTCCTCTGCAAAAAAATGCAGCATCAAAAGTTCTGCTTTATTCATTGGTGCATCGGAGGAGCATGCGTTTTTTTCTGAGATTGAACTATCGGAGTCAGAGTCAAAATTGAAAAAAAGGTTTTCTTTGGTACTTTTTGTTTTTGCCACTGTCGCTACTATATTTCCACTATTTTTTTCGGAAATGCAGGTCTTGAAAACTTTTAGAATCTTGGTACGATCCGCGGGCTCAAAACAAGTCAACCATTTATTTTTGAATCTTGGGTAGGATAATGCCGCAATAGCCGCTATTTCAGCTTCAGGAGTGGTGACGTCAAGCATTTTTTCAAATCTCTTCTCTACACTCTCTCTGTATGCCTTGACCAACGGATTGCAAAAGGAAAAGTTGTTTTTCTTTTCAATTTTTAGCAATTTTTTTCTCAGCGCAAGAAGGCACGGCAGAACTATCCCATAATAGCGTTAGTCTCACTCTGCATTATGTCGAGGGCTTCTGCCACTGGCGAAGTGCACGTCAAATACTCTTGTATGTATTCGAATTCGTTGTCTTTGATAGCATTTTTTATGTTTAATAATCTATGTAAGAGTAAGCTTTTTTCTTTAATATCGAAAATTTGCTGGAGGGCATCAAACAAGCTATTCCATCTGCTCACCAGGTCGACTTAACGTGTGTCCTAACACATTCTGCATTATTTCAGCACTCTTTGGTCGTCCTGCAGCCTTCCACAAAGCAATACATTTCTTCATGATTGCAGCATGCATTTGCGACAGAGGGGTGTCTTGCTCGCTTAAAAGTTTGTTCGCGTCCGTAGTTGCGCAAAGGCTTAACGTATGCGCACAGCATCGTAAATGGGCAGGAAGTAAATGCTCAGGATCTTCTAAATTTGATGATTCGTCGTCTTCAACATCTGATTCAGAAAAGGCTTCTGTTGGCTGAGAGTCTGGCATAACTTCATCAACAATATTTATATTGGTCAATTTGACACCGAACATTTTGAAAGCTTTTACGAAATTGCTGCCATTATCCGTCACCGATGCAACAATTTTATTCGTATTGAGGTCGAAATGATCGTTAATTTCTTGAATCATATCGGATAGTCGATTGTAGCTGTGGACGCCTTTGAATCGTTGACAAGCTAACGCCACTGAAACTCTCCGTAGATCATTTGTGATCCAGTGCGCTGTAAATCCTATAAAACTTCTCTTTTTACTGGACCAAATATCTATTTCTGTGCACATATAGGAAGCTTCTTTTAGTTTCGACTTTATCTTAGCTACTTGCGTTTCATTGTGGTTTTCTATACGACGTCCTAGTGAACGTCGACTCATTAGAGTTAGCCCCATTTCAGATATTTCCAAGTCCGTGAATATTTTTGAAAAATATGGATCTTCCACTGCACGTAATGGGATCATGGAATGTATAAAATATTTCAGAATATTTTCATCGAATTGTTCTTGTGTAATTTTATTCTCATTTGACTTCTCAGTTTTTACCTCGGATTTCTTTTTTTTTACATATCTTTTGTACTCTTCAATGCATTCTTGCCCGTGTTTTCGCTTCAGGTGACTTAAAAAGTTTGACGTACAATTATGATATCCTTTAATTTTAGTTAATACATCTCTTGGACATTTCATACAAAGCGCTGTGATTTTATTACCAGTGGACTCTTCAAGCAAGGATTTGAAATATGTTCCATCTAGCAAGTTAAGCCGCGCTTGCGAAGACGAACACTCGGCGGTGTCAGTTGGTGGCACAGGTGAAGATGTTTCTAATGACTCATTAATGTCCGAAACCGAAAAAGTCACTGGAATGTTACTGTCTTCTTCCATTTCGTTTATCGACGCCATTTTATTTCATGTATTTTATTTCAATGTATTCTTAACCAAAACAAACATTCACGTATGTAAAAGGCTTAACGTGACAAGAATGTTCATCAATGAGAAGGATTGATTTTTTTCATGCAGTGTAATTTTTTAAACCTTTCATTGAATCTGTTATTTTTATTTATTCTGTATTAATACATATTTAATTGTTAGTTTTAATTGTTTCATAAAACAATTTTAAAAATCAATTGCAATTAATTTAATTGCAATTGATTTAATTGCAATTGATTTAATTGAAAAATTAATTGCATTTTATTTAATTGCAATTAATTTAATTTCAATTAATTTAATTGCAAATTGCAATTTAAAGATTAATTGCAATTGATTTAATTGCAATTAATTTATTAGCAATTAATTTCTTAGTCAATTAACAATTTAATTGAAAAATAATTTTTTAATGCCCAACACTGCCATGTACCCAAACCCTGTGACAAGTTCTACACCTTCGACTTGACATCGTCGAGATAATGCTCAAGGCAACAAGCCACAAACAACTTTCCAGAAGTTACAAGCTTCTACAAGCTTTACATGGAGCGATTTCCACGACAGCAGGACGACCACCAAAGACCAAGTCTCCTGACTGAACTTTCATCTAAATTGTAAGTTTTTAAAAAACCTACCTTAACCTTATCCTCAACTTCACAACTTGATTCCCCATAAATTTTGTATTTATATTTTCACTTTAAGCATTTTAAAATCAATTTTTACCTTTTTTATATCATTTTTAATTCAATTTTTAAAACTTTCACACTCTCATTTATCAAGTTTACTTTAATTTTAATTAAATATAGAATTTCAATTTATTACTCTCAATTTTATTTTTTAAAAAATCGCCCATTACGCATTTTTACTAATTTACTAATCTTACATGCCTTTCCTAAATTTACCTAAAATGGCATTATCCAAATCTACAACTAAAAATAAAATCATTATTATTATTATTTTTATAAATCTCTCATTCATCATAATTCTCAACTTATTTTTGTTTTACTTATTAGTTATCTTTATACCAAAAGACCAATATTTTTATCAATTCTTAAAATTTGGTAATGTTCACCATTTTAAGTAAGCGCCCAATTCAAATTATTTGTAACTCATGACATTGCCCTTTTATAAGAATCATTTTAACTACTATAATCAACGATTTAAAAAAATACATTCAAATCTATATATATATAAATGAATGTATGTCTGTTTGTTTGTCCTTTATGCCTGACCAAACCACTCATTGGATCGCCATGAAACTTTGGGAAGTCATTTAGTATAGTACTGGGAAGGTTTCTAGCAAATAAAATTTTTGAAATAACTTTTCGCCTAGAAATAATCAAGATAAATATTCTAATTTATCTGTTATAATTCAACAATCTGCTCTAAATATTATCATGATGATACGATGATTTTGTAATGTAGAAAATTAGGAAAGAAAAAATTCAGGATGACACGGCAATTTATTTGAGACAAGAATAATGATACAATTCAAAGGCAAGATACTATTCCTTTAACTTCCAATATTACCGAGGGAACCAATTAATATTGATTTTATTCAACTTATCGAGTATTTTTCAAGGGACCGGGAAAAAATGTTCGCTAGATAAAACGATGATTTTGTAATGTAGAAAATTAGGAAAGACAAAATTCAGGATGACACGGCACACAGGGACCGGGAAAAAATGTTCACTTTATCGAGAGATTCAAATTTACGATTTTCAAATTATCAAAATATATCTTTTTTTATATATATATAAGTTTATAGAGAATTGTTTCAACAAATGTTAGTTAGACAAATCTTTACTCGGGTAAAACCCGGGCGAAGCCGGGTACGTCCGCTAGTTTTAAATATAAATTAACATAGGTGAAACGCATTTTTTTTATTGCAAAAATCGGAAGATACAATATCTTCAAAAACACCATTAGGGAAAAACAACTATCTTTCCCAAAACAAGTTAAAAATAAAGATTCACTCCACTTCACCGCCAGTAGCTAATTTAAGTCACAGCCTTCCAAAACGATTACAATCGTTAATATTCGAGGATAAATACACTCCCTCATCTTTCCTTTTACATGCATATTAAATCATCAACAAATCTCTCTCAACAAACGTTACGACACTCACACATCACTTTATCCAATTGGCAGCAATTATTAGTGCGCGACTCAACACACACATCCAATTTCGAGCCACACGAGCTCCATAACGTCGCCCCACTAAACACTCAAAATATTTCACATTAAACGTGCCATATCCACTAACAGTCAAAAATTCTCGATGTGTTTCCTACAACCACCACCCATGACTATTAAATTTGTTATTTATGGTGAAACAGGTTAGATTTGTACCAAACTAAGACTTCACGTGACACCTTTTTATTCACATTTCTCACTTCGTGTCACAATGCCACACCACAAAACTTTTTCAATTTTCAGGCCAAAGACGCCCTTCATGCCTGTGACACTTCTCACCTCAAAGCGTGTCCACGTCGAAAGTCATATCTTTCACTCACTTCTAGCCTGAAATCATCGTATAACAATCTTACTATATCTAAACAAATTCGAAAACACAAACACTTACGAACATCGAGAAAACTATATTTTCAAATATACAAAAATATGCCAATCTCAACAAAAGAGAGAAAAGTCAGTTTCAAGTAAATCTCAAACATAGCAAAACATCCCCCATGATTGACCACCCACGACGATCTATTTCAGTTACATATCCCCGTCTTCCCTCCCCTCAAGCAGTCATCTTGACCGCTACTTCATGATCGCCATTTCAAACACATGTTTCACACTAATCATTTAGATTTCCTCGAGAATCTCACAAACTCCTTAACCACACCACACATATCAAACATTTTACATGTTAATGTAGATCACAATACATAACATATTAGTAACCAATCCAACCAATAAATTGCGCTTCAGAAATTTCTTTTTATACAACCGACATTATTATTGGTACAATACAATTATTTTACATTCATATTTCACTGTGCTTCTTAAAAATCCAGCATCTAAACAATTTCTATTATTCAACCACTAGAAAAAATGCACAGCTGCCAAACAGTTGTATGTCGCAATTATGCAATCACCAACGTGACCTCATTATTTATAAAAACTTTACAAATAATCACTAATTAAAACAATTTGGTTAAGTCTGATATAGACTTTATAACGGAAAAGAGATATAATTATCTACATATCACCTTTTTGGATAAACGAGAATATTGTTCAATTCTCCACTACTCAACATTTATTCAATCATTAATGACCTTTAATTATATTATAATTTTTGTATAAAATCTTGAATAATTATTTTTATTTTTACTTTTCAATTATATAATCAATTTTTAGTCCAACATTATTTCCAAAAAAAAAAAAAAAAAAACTCTAATCAAATTTATTTTTATTTTTCCGATATTATTTTAGTATTGCAAAACATTTGATTGTTTCAAAAATCGTTCTATTTTGTTAATTATTATATCTTTTATATATTACATGTTTAATTTTGTCCACTTACACTTTTTGTACCCGCAATCATATTTCTATATTTCTATTCACTATATTTTATTTGTTTAAATACCTTTATTATCTGACGATGTTTATCAACCACTATCGGGCATCTACAACAATCGTTTTCAACAATCATATTCTTTAACCAATTCCCTATATTTTTCATCACTATCTTTTCAGTCATTGCGTCACATCAACGTAGAAAAACGACAGCACTGCTTGACAATTTATTTTTTGATTTCGTAATTCAACAAACTCTTTGAAAACACAGTTCCCCAGATTTAAAAATCCCAACTTCTGGCCTGAACACGCTTCAAGAGTTCATTTCATTTCATCCGCAGAGCAAATCACCAACGCATTCACAAAACGTTCACTTTTTTCAACTTTCAACTTTTTTTTTCAGCTCTAGCGGACCACATTCAACCTTTGGTTTCGAGTCAAGTCAGACCACCTACTGTCGCTACAATTCTACTTCTCGCATGGCTCTATTACACTCCTTTCTCAATCATATTAATAAACAACTTTTCTTCAACAACTTTTAACCCAATAATCCTTAAATTGTGACAAAACACTGTAACCCTTATATAGGATCGCAAGTGAACATTGCCAAGGAAGGCAGCTCAAGTCTATATCCTCGCTTTGCACCTGGATCTGAGTATTTGGTTTACATGTGCACTCCTAACAATTGCATATTCTTCAACTACTAACCCTTTCCAACGCCCGCCAATATTCTCTTAGAATGTGAATTTTTATGTCAAAATTTTATTTTAATCATCTTTTTTTTTTTAAATCAAACAAAAATGTCATTTTTATTTCACTTTTATATATCCAAACAAATCATTTGTTATAGCCCTTTTTAGCCATCACAGTTTAAATCAATTAAAAGAAATTTTAATTACTTACCTGTGTTAGAGAGGCTTTACCCGCTTAAACCCGGATAAACCCTTTCACTCCCGGGGCCCACTATGGTAATTTAAGCCAACAACCCCATATTGTATATAACTTATAATAAGATTTTAATGTTGTATAATAGAAACACATTTGTAAATGATTATACGTATTATTGACATGTGTCTTTACATAATCATATGTAATGTAATTTGTACAAACTGAGGATAAATAAATAATAATCTGTAATAGATTAAGAGTTGAGCTAAGCAAGAGATAGAAGTCATAACGTCAAAATCGAGATAGATTTAGAATTCCCACAACAAGGTCTAAAAATGGACCAAGACCACCCACACTCCACATCTGGTGGAATGCAAAGCCCCCTCTCACACCTGGTGACATGCAAGGCCCCCTTTCTCAGAAACGGCCCCTGTCGCATAAGGCCCCCCGTCTTAACCTATAAATACAGTCCCTTTACAGTCACTTCACAGTGAGTGCAGCATCTGTGTGAGCCCACGTCGGTCGTCCCCAAAAGCCATCTCATACATCATGTAGAATAGTAAGAAAACTTCTACCTCCCCATCTTTCGCTCCTAGCTCAACTCTATCTGTGCACGAAACTTTCTTAGTGCAACTGTGTCTTCGTTTTTTGTGTGGACATTCCCAAGCTTTCCACTCTGCCTCGACCACGACTGCCTGTATTTTGTGAGAATTGTAAAAGGTCTTCCAAGGTGCAGAGAGGTACTGGAAAACTCACCATCCTGACTGTTCCTCTCGGTCAACACTTTATCATCACAAAGTTAGTCGACAGTAATACAAGAGTCAACAGTAACTCAACTCATTACATTAGTCGACAGGATTCTACAAGAGGCTACCAGGACCTCAACTTATTACATATATATTAGTAAATTAAATTTAATTGCCATCTATCATTAAAATTTTACACAAATAAATTCACTGGGAAAGCGTTTCTTTTTTAAATATCATCAAATTTTTATCTCTACAGACCTTACTGCAATGATATGAGTTATTGAATAAGAGGGCTTGGCTCATCAGTAGTGAACACTCTCAGCGGTTTCGCCAAATTAATCTCTAGACCGCTCTACTATTGTATTGGACTGGTTTTGTTATATACCCTGCATTTTCTATGGAAGGCAGCTTAGGGGTGTTTAGTGAATTATGGACAAAAGCTTATTGGTCTGTAGAGGTACATACATATAATTTCAAGGTATTGCATCGAGCAAAGCTCTTCCGCAAAATATGTTTTCATAACCAATATATATTAGTAAATTAAATTTAATTGCCATCTATCGTTAAAGTTTTACACAAATAAATTTACTGGCAAAGCGTTTCTTTTTTAAATATCATCAAATTTTTATCTCTACAGACCTTACTGCAATGATATGAGTTATTGAATGAGAGGGCTTGGCTCATCAGTAGTGAACCCTCTCAGCGGTTTCGCCAAATTAATCTCTAGACCGCTCTAATATTGTATTGGACTGGTTTTGTTATATACCCTGCATTTTCTATGGAAGGCAGCTTAGGGGTGTTTAGTGAATTATGGACAAAAGCTAATAGGTCTGTAGAGGTACATACATATAATTTCAAGGTATTGCATAGAGCAAAGCTCTTCCGCAAAATATGTTTTCATAACGAATAATATTATTAAATTAAATTTAAATGCCATCTATCGTTAAAATGTTACACAAATAAATTTACTGGCAAAGCGTTTCTTTTTTAAATATCATCAAATTTTCATCTCTACAGACCTTACTGCAATGATATGAGTTATTGAATGAGAGGGCTTGGCTCATCAGAGAGATAAAAATATAATGATATTTAAAAAAAAACGCTTTGCCAGTAAATTTATTTGTGTAAAATTTTAACGATATATGGCAATTAAATTTAATTTGCTAATATATATTGGTTATGAAAACATATTTTGCGGAAGAGCTTTGCTCGATGCAATACCTTGAAATTATATGTATGTACCTCTACACACCTATAAGCTTTTGTTCATAATTCACAAACACCCCTAAGCTGCCTTCCATAGAAAATAGGGTATATAACACAACCAGTCCAATACAATAGTAGAGCGGTCTAGAGATTAATTTGGCGAAACCGCTGAGAGGGTTCACTACTGATGGGCCAAGCCCTCTCATTCAATAACTCATATCATTGCAGTAAGGTCTGTAGAGATAAAAATTTGATGATATTTAAAAAAGAAACGCTTTGCCAGTAAATTTATTTGTATATATATAGATATTCCCGGCTTCGCCCCAAGTAAAAGTTTACTTAACAAACATTTGTTAAAACGATTCTAGCAAACATCCAATCACCACTGAATCTATACTTGTCTACACTCTCGATAATTTTTTCCCGGTCCCTTCAAAAATACTCGATAAGTTGAAAAAAATCAGTTTTAATTGGTCCACTCGGTAATTTGAAGTTGAAGGAATAGTATCTTGCCACAAACGAAGATTTGTAAATAACTGTATTTAGCGAATGTACCCGGCTTCGCACAGTTTTTATCCGACTAAAAGTTTGCCTAACGAACATTTGTTAAAACGATTCTAGAAAACATCCAATCCACCTATATATTGATTTATAAACGTATATAAAAATAAATATTGTTATATGCGTTTAAATATATTTCTGAAACACATAATATTTTGAAAACATTTATTATATTTTAAATAAGATATTGTCACTTTTGTGAATTTGATAATTAATTATTTCTTTTTTCTCAATGAATTATATATATTAATTTAAAATTTCATTTTTGTTATCATCATCACATACAATGTAATTTTTTTTATATAAACAAACGATAATAAACAACAACAATTAGGGGCTCAAAAATCATTTATTATGGTTAGCAGCTCTGTAAATAAAGATATTTTCACAACAACAATTAAAGTTGCATCATCATTTTCTTAAAACAACAGCAAATTAAATTAACAATGTAAAAATATATTTTAACATTTAACGCAAAAACGTTACAATTTATTCTTTAAATATATATTAATATTGAAATGCCAAGTATTTTTTTACGTCATTGGAATATTATATCACTAAATTCTCAAATTAAATTTATTATACTTGGAGAACATTTTAAGCATTGTTACAATTTATAAATATAATTTCACCATTCGCCGCTAGAGGCGCTGCTCTCGAGTGAAAGTAGAAAATTTGCAAATAAAATTGCAAAGAATATTTATTTCAAATCTAATTCAAACCAGAAATCTTCCCAGTAGTATAGTAAATGACTTCCTAAAGTTTCACGGCGATTGAATAATCTTACCTTTTAAAAACATGCATCGTGTGAACAAACTAACATTCATCGTGTAAACAAACCACGTGTTAATTATTAACCAATCAAATTCATTTATCGTCGCGACCAGTGCTGCGCCCAAGCGGTAAAAGGCTGGAACTAACGCTTTTTGGTTTTTTATTTAAAAAAAAAAGCCCATTAACATTTTTAGTTTTTTTTAATAGCCTATATGTTAAACGAAATCTTCAGCTACCTACATGCGAAATTTCATAAAGATTTATTTTGTAGATTTTGCGCAATGCGATAACAAACATCGATTTTGGATTTCATTTTTATAGATATAAAGGAAAGGATATATATTTAGAATCCTGTCGTTGTGTATTGATTATTCTATTCTATTCTATCGACTTAATCTTTGGTGTGAGATCCAGTCGGCTCTCGCTATACTGTGATAACCGAGGATCTCTCGCTGTGGTGTTGTTACCGAGAGGGGAAACCTGTAGTAAGCGAGAGGGACAGTCAGGGCGTGGAAAGTTTTCCAGTACATATCTGCACCTTGGAAGACCTTTAACAGTTCTCACAGAGTACAGGCAGTCGTGGCCGAGGTAGAGTGGAAGACTAGAGAATGTGCACATAAAAAATTAATAGACACAGTTGTACTAGGAAAGTTACGTGAACAGCTAAGAGTCCATCTAGGAGCGAAAGATGGAGATAGAAGAGTTCTTACTGGTCTACATGGTCGATGAGGTGGACCTTGGACACAACCGACAAGGGCTCTCGCTGATGGTGAAGTGACTATGTTTATTTCTGGCCCTGTTGAAGGCTTATATATCTTTGCAGAGAGAAAGTATTGGATTTCAGCGGATGCAACAAGGGCTTGGATCGGAAGCGATATTGTACACTTTGGCAACGCCCTGACATCTTCAAGGCCTCGTTGGACTCTTATCTCAAAACTTTGTTTTAGCTCAACTCTTAATCTATTACAGAGTTTTATTTATTTATCCTCAGTTGTACAAATACA
Organism: Cordylochernes scorpioides; assembly: GCA_030710605.1. Lineage (NCBI taxonomy): Eukaryota > Metazoa > Arthropoda > Arachnida > Pseudoscorpiones > Chernetidae > Cordylochernes > Cordylochernes scorpioides. The sequence continues at coordinate 39,603,470 of CP092872.1, read as the reverse complement.
TTACATATGGCGATGTAATGACACATGTCAATCATGTGTATAATTATTTACAGAATTGTTTATTATACAACATGGAAATCTCGTTATAAGTATTATACAATATGGGGTTGTTGGTTTAAATTACCATATCTATATTAATAAAATGGAAATTTCATAAGTGGACATCACTAAAAACTTTCGTTACAATGCATCAATTTCGACCAAATTTTCAACATTTATGTAAAACGAGATGGAGCAGGTTTTGCTTAACATCAAAATATTTTTCCTAACTTTAACATACATAACTTTGCTGTTATCGATAAAATACAAAAAAATTCAGCAGAGTTAAAGTGTTTACACTTTCAAAAGTGTTTACACTTTTGCGCTTCTTGGAAAATTAGTTTTAATCTTTTTTATATATATTTTAATAACTTTTATACATGGTAAGATACTTTTATTTTATAGTTTTCATATTTTATACCAAAAAAAGTTGAAGCCTTACTTGATGAGATCAATTTTATTTTTTTGATAAATTTTTAGGCTTTTCCAAAGTGTTTACACTTTTGCGCTTCTTGGAAAATTAGTTTTAATCTTTTTTATATATATTTTAATAACTTTTATACATGTAAGATACTTTTATTTTATAGTTTTCATATTTTATACCAAAAAAAGTTGAAGCCTCACTTGATCAGATCAATTTTATATTTTAGATAAATGTTTAGGCTAATTTTAATTTATTTCTTTTTTATTTCATATACAGATTATATATGCTATTTCTAACTTACGTGGTTAGTATTTTTATAAGACTAAGGTTATTTATATTATTTTTTACAAAAAAATATTGAAATTTCATTAATGTGCTCAATTTTATGTCTTTTTTGAGGACCTTAACAAAATTTTTAATTAATTGTTTAGATATTTTAATAACAGATTATATATGGTGTTTTCCACTTATATGGGTTGTTTTGTAAAAATAAATTGTGTTAATTCTATTTTTTTTCACTAAAAAGCTTGAAATTTCATTAATGTGCTCAATTTTATGTCTTTTTTGAGGACCTTAACAAAATTTTAATTAATTGCTTAGATATTTTAAAAGTAGATTATGGTGTTTTCCACATATATGGTTTTTTTGTAAAAAAAATTGGGTTATTTCTATTTTTTTTCACTAAGATGCAAGATATTTTATTGATATGTTTATGTGATGAGGTCCTTCTCAAATATTTCTTAAGAAATTTTTATTTAATTATTTATATCTTTCAAATACAAATTATTTGTGGTATTTATAACATATAGGTGTTGTGTTTTTTGAAATATTCGTTTTTTTTATCATTAATCGCAAAAAAGATTAAGCAATTTCATTGTGTTCAATTACGGGTCATTTTGAGGTCCTTTTTTAAATTTTCTTATGGAAATTTTTAATTATTGCTTTGATCTTTTAAATACAGTTTATTTATTATATTTTCTACATATATGAGTTGTATCTAAAAAATAGGTTATTTATATTTTTAAATAAGCAAGGGATTTATTTTACGGATTCATTTATTTGTCTTTTTGAAGTCCTTTTTCAAAATTATTTTAAAGATATTTTAATTTATTTGATTAAATATTTTATATTTAGATAATTTATAGTTTTTTTAACATATAGGGGTTGTATTTTGTATTTTAGAAAATTATTTCTATTTTTTACTTCAAAAAAGCATGCTTTTTCATTGCCGTATCCAGCGGTTGGTCTATTTTGAAGCTTTTTAATGATAACTGGTTTTGTACATTAATTTTTTGGTGATATATAATATTATGATTTTAGTTTTTTAAAATATTTTTAACATGTCTGAAGGTTATTTTGAATAAAAAAATTAAAAATTTTGATTTTTACCTCAAAAAGACAGGAATTTTTTATGCTTTGTTTAGAAATTGCTGGTTTTGAAGCTTTTGTTATTAATCTCAATCTATTTTTTTTTTCAGAATATGCCTCGCCACAGCCGACGTTTACTTGGTAGGAATACGGCTGCTTCCAGGAGATATAGGAATGCTAGAGCTATTGAGACACCACTTCAAAGTGAGACGCGTCGTGCGCTTCGCCGTCTTAGGTATTCTGAAGGCCGCGTCGAAGCTACACAAACTATGCAAGTTCCTGTTCAGCGTATTCAGCTTTGGACTCATAAGCCGTTTTCAGGTTTGCAGTATAATGCCCATATTGATTATAAAGCTGATTCATCTGTCGATATAGGCCAAATGTCTCGGGTATGCCAGTTTTGCTCTGCTTTGAGATTTAAAGATGATGTAATGTAATAGAAACAAAATAAACCTCATCCTACCTAATATACATTACTTCTGAGGATTAAAGATTTTGATTTGTGTTGAGAATTTTGCATGCATTTCTCTATTTCTTTTCTTATCTTGCAAAGCTAATGGATTGTTCAGGTTGCTTATTTTTGACTCGCCAATTTGTTTAGTGATAAAGTGGTATAGCGTTCTTTTTCAGAGCATCACCCTACAAAAAAAATTACCTGACCTTTTCTAATATTCAGATAGATTTATTATATCAACATACTAGACTGCAAACATTCCCTCGAGTAAAACCCGGGCGGAGCCGGGTACACCCGCTAGTATATATATATAAATAATTAATTATAAAAAAAAAAACACTTTAAAAAAACTTTTTTAAAATGCACTAAAAATAACAAAATAAATATTTCTGAAGTATTGCTTTTTTTTCTGAAGGTACCATATAACAAATAAAATAATAGACTTAGAAATAAAAGCGGTGGGGGATGATAATCATTTATGCAGCAAATAGGTATAAATTTAATGAAAAGCAAAATTGTTACTAACAGAACCGCGTCTCTTTGCTTTTAGGAACCCTAAATTTATCGAATTATATTAGAAAGTTATAGACAACCAGTGGATTATTATTAGGGGATAATTGATACATACAAAATTTGAATTATAATTAAACAATTTAATAAATAGTTAAAAGTAACAACATACTAATTGAAAAAGGGGAACTATTTAAAAAGTGTCGTGAAATGTATGGTGGTATATTGTTACACACACACCTATATTTATATAATGAATATAAATATATGCGTGATGACATTGGAATAAGATGGCTAAATTATAACAGATAAAATTAATATATTTGTTGGCTTTTCTCATTTATTTGCTTGTAATTCAAAGGACGTTTTAGATAGGAATCTGAATATTTGGATTTCTAATTCCTTCCATGTCTTGAACATTTATTGAAAAAATCCTTTCGCAAACTCCAGCATTGTCACATTTTTAGCCAAGAAAAATTGAAATTGACAGGTTCTAGGAAAAAATAGTTGTTTTTTAGTCATAAAATGATAATTCAACTTTATTCAACTGTAAATACAAAGCGCGATGTCCCGCCAAGGACACTGGCGCCCAAAGGAAAGCAATACAAGGAGAGAGAGAGAGAGAATCTATTTATATATCCAAAAACATATGCACAAGGCATTTACCATATTCTTGAAATTGGTTTCAAACAAGCATACTATATACATAGGTAATTTAATTTAAACACACCTCAAAATTAGGAAAAAATCATATATACAGCACATAGTTACAATTATACCTAACACTTGGGATTATTTAAAAACTTCGATATAAATTTACAAAATCTATTGAATTCAATGTATTAATCCCTGCTGGATATCAGTTCTCTTGGATCGGTACAGAGAATACCGTTATTGAGACTGTAGTCTTGAAATGCTGGGAACTTAAGTAAAAGATGAGTAGAATCTTGAATGCGGCATCCACAAAAACAGCCCGGATCCTCCGATGCGCGGATTCTTTTCAGAAAACTCCCGAAATTACCATGGTTGGTTACAAATTGTGTGTTGTGGAAATTAGGGCGAAAATAATTTGGAATACCCCGGTTTAAAAAACTTGTAAATGTCTCGTTTGTATTATTCAGTAAGAGCAACATTCTTTCGTCTATATAGGATTTAATTATAAAGGGAATATCGATGTTGTATTTTTGCTTGGCCTTGAACGATAAGTTATTTAAGTCATATTTCATATTTTTTGCTTCAATGTAATCTGCAATCAATGGAGTTTTAGCCAAACTGTGAACACAGTTGTACGAAGTTGTCTTGTAAGCTTTAATGCTCCATACTAATATCTGATATTGCATTGAGTTTAATTTTTGTATCGAATATTTATTTAAAAATTTGAACCATATTTCTGATCCATATGTTAAAGTTGATCTGAATAAAGATTTATACAATGTAATTCTTTTATGGGAGCTCAAACCCCATGATTTGCAGCAAAGAGAGAATATATTTTTTTTTTATTCTTTGAGTTCTGCTCACTATTTCCTCTATATGAAAAGCAAAATTCAATTTGTTTTTTCTTCTATGATTTGCAATTTTTTATTCCTAAAATTTTTATTTTTTGTACTGGTGAAATTAATCCACTCTTAAATTTAACTGGGATCTTCTCTTTATTATGCAAATATAAAATGTTTGTTTTTTCGGAACTGATTTCTAACTTGTTCTTAATACACCACAATTCGATAGTATTTAATGCTTCCTCTATAACTATTTTGAGTGATGTTAGATCTTTATTCCAGCATATGACCAGCATAATGAAAATATTGCTGTATCATGTTTGATAATCAGATACAAAATTATATAGGGAAAAAATTCCAAAAGAGCAGAGACCACGGGTGAAGCGAGTTCACTTTTAGTATTCAGAAAGAAAATTCTAACAGAAAACATTCATTCGAGTAGAAGACACAAAGCCAGATCATCTATGAATGTATGTGTATGGTGTGTCTGTCCTTTATGCCTGACCAAACCACTCATTGGAACGCCATGAAACTTTGGGAAGTTATTTAGTATAGTACTGGGAAGGTTTATAGCAAATACATTTTTTGAAATAACTTTTCGCCTAAAAATAACCAAGATAAATATTCTAATTTATCTATTACTAGCGGATGTACCCGGCTTCGCCCGGGGTTTTACCCGAGTAAAGGTTTGTCTAACGAACATTTGTTAGAACAATTCTCTATAAACTTTAAAAAAAAAAGATATATTTTGATAATTTGAAACTCGTAAATTTGAATCTCTCGATAAAGTGAACATTTTTTCCCGGTCCCTGTGTGCCGTGTCATCCTGAAATTTGTCTTTCCTAATTTTCTACATTAGAAAATCATAGTTTTATCTAGTGAACATTTTTTCCCGTGTCATATTGCCGTGTCATCCTGAGATAATCTTACTTTTGATAAATAATATTTAAGATAACAAACTTAGTGATAAGAAAACTTGTTAACATCGTCACAATGGGGGCGCTGCTTGCGAGTTAAATCTACAAATCTGCAAATAACTCTAAGGATATTCAAGATATTCATGAAATTATTTTTCAAAAACCTTCCTGGTGATATACCTAATAATATCCCAAAATTTCACGGCGATTGGATGTATGGTTTTTGAATCTATAGAGTACAGACAAACACACAGACAGACAGACATTCAATTTTATATACATATATATATATAGATATATATATTTTATATACAGATATATATATATAGATAATAGACATATATAGATAATTCAACAATCTGCTCTAAATATTATCATGCATATAGAAAAAATTATTATATGCTTCTTCTTTATGCCGGACCAAACTACTCATTTCAACGCAATTTAACTTTGAGAAATTGTTTTATATACTACCAGAAAGGTTTCTATCTAATTATTATTTTGAAAAACCTTCTTATTTGAAAAAGATAAGGATAAATATTAATTAATCTGTTATATTTTCAGCACTCTGATTTATTATCTCTGTATTATCTTTATATATACAGTGGTACCTCGACATACGAATTTAATTCGTTCCGCAACCTTGCTCGTATCTTGAATTACTCGTATCTCGAAGCAAATTTCCTCATACAAAACAATTGAACTACCATTAATCCGTTCCAACCTCCAAATTGTCACCCCAGTTATTTTTGTTACGTGGTTTTAAATAATAAAAACGTATTTATAAATATCAAATATTTATTGCACAAAAACAAAAAGAGAATGTAAAGAAATAAATTAGATATCCTCACTGGTCTTTGCCTTTTTCGCTACATTTTTCTCGCTTTCACCTGTGAGATTTGTTTCTTCCTCCCTCTCAGAATGTTCCGGAAATGAGTTAGGCAAGTGTAATCCTCAGCTGCCTTCATATCTGAACTTGCTGCCTCACCATGTCTGACAACGGAGTGAATACCGCTCCTCTTTTTAAAATTCTCAAACCAGCCCCGGCAGGCTTTAAATGACTCTTCCGATGCCTCGTCGATGGAAGTCTGCGGGGTTTGCTTCAGCAAATCTCCGTAGATCGCTCTTGCCTTCTCAAAAATGATGGTTTGCGTCAAGGTATCTCCTTGGAGCTGCTTTTCTGTCACCCACACCATCAGCAGTTTTTCCATATTTTCATGAAGGGAGATTCGCAGCTTGGAAATTATCGTAAGGCCCTTAGCCGGCGTTACACTCTTTATCGACTCCTTCCGTCTAAGCACAGAACATATTATGGACGTACTACGGCCATACTGCCTCGACAAGTCAACAACTCGAACACCTTGCTCAAGTTTTTCTATAATTTCACGTTTTAATTCAATACTCATCATCTTTTTCTTAGCACTTGACTTTTTACAAACTTTCTTCCGATCCATGGTTATAAAAATAAATGAACTAAAACTGTAAATGTTAATGCAACACAAAACGCGAACACAAAACACAACTCATCACAGCGGAAGCACGCTGCTAACTGATCGTGATGGCGTGACTGCGTGTTACTACCTGTTGTGTTTTAACTTTAAAAGCACACAAAAATATAATAAACTTGAATTTGTTTATTCAAGTCTCAAAAAACAAAGCTTTGCATATAGAACATATAATAATGAAGAAGAAGAAAGAAACATTTTAGGAAAAGCAAAAACAAAACAAAAATACTGGTCAATAAGAAACATTCAAAATCACAGATTAATATCTTCAACACTACCGAACCGAACTCGTATCTCGAATTTCGCTCGTAACTAAAAGCAAAAAATCACTTGCTCGTCGGCTCGTATCTCGAAAAACTCGTATGTTGGGGCGCTCGTATGTCGAGGTACCACTGTATATATAAAAATCAAAATTTGTCTGTCTGTTTATCGATTAACTCAGAAACTACTTAACCAAATGTCACCAAATTTTACACCTAACTACCAATGACCCTGTAGATGAAGAATTTACTACAATGCATTGAAATTAAGTAAAAAATATATTTTAAAATCTATATTTTATCTTTGTGTATAACTTTATTTATATAGCCACTTGCTATTTGACCATCTAGAACTTTGGGGAAAGTTATAAAGCTATTTTTTGTCAGATTTCCTTTTTTCGTTTCGTTTTATTTCCCAAATTCCATTAAAAAAATTATTAAAAATTATCATCATTATTAAGAAGGTTTTCAATGTGTCTGTATTCAAATTATTAATGACATTTTGAAAGTAAAACAGTGTATACGGTATTAAATATGTATAATGGGAACAATGGCTTAAAATTTAATAGAAAGTAAGCTGAATGAAGACAAAAAAATGTTAGGAATTCCCTATGAATTGAAAAGAAGTGATTTTGCCTATAAAATATAAAAAATAGACTGGATTGATAGACATTCAAAATGGTTAAAATGGCATTTATTAAGCCAAACAGTGTGAAAAAGTAGATACAATAGAGCTTCCATTGAGAGGATGCCTAAAATCTAGCTTAACCCGTCTCTCCAAAAGGCAGTCTCTTATTAAAGGTCTATTAGAGATTCTTTAATATCAATTAGAATCTCCAATAAAATACCACCTACAAGAGAAACAAGTTGAGTCATGTTTTTAGGTGGTCATTCTCAAGAGACTCTTACATATATTGAAGATTAAAATTAATGGAATTATAAACGCTAAGAAAACTATAATTATAAAATCTCCATGACAAAAAGATACAAATATATTACTTGAAGAATTGAATAATTCAGAAGAAATAAAGAAAATGAGCAAAATTTACATACCTAAGCCAAGAGATCCAACAATCATTGTCAAAAATGTATGCAAAATAACAGAAATCGCGACTTTTGTGAAAACGGTATGTAAAATGAATCCAGAATTGGAAGGCTTGGATGGTGAAATCCAATACACCACAACACAACATAGTATTAAGAGTATCACCTAAAGTACAGGGTGATCCAAAACTCCCGCACAACTTTAAAAATTAATAACTCCGCGAATATTTGCGCTAGAGCAATGCGGTAAACACCATTGTGTTCAGGATGCAATGGGATTTTTTTATGGCAAATAATGAAAAATTCGAAATTGATTTTAGTTATAACTTTATTCGCTAGATGGCGCTCTACCAGAATCAGAGATTCAGCGGCCAAATTGTTTGATAAATTGAAAAATATAACTGAACGACACGTATTTTTCCTTTTTAAATACCAGGAAAGAACCCTAATAATATCAAATGATAAATTAATAAAACACTATTTCGCGAAATGTTAGAATAATTGGTTGACGATTTTTAAATACAATCTGAGATATGTAAAATAGGTATATGCAAATTAAACATACATCAAAAATATTTATATTTTAGATGGAGTTTTGTGAAATAAATTAAATGTTTGAAAATAACTACTGATATCAATACACGATTTTGAAAAGTTATATAGTACTCTATAGGAGTAAAAAAATATTAGAAAATTATGATGGCACTACTAATAGGATTTCGTGCTATATGGAATGTATAGTTTCTTGACTAATTGTCGACACTTGCCTATTTAACTGGATATTTGTCATGATCCAAAAATGAATATAGAGGGGAGAGACAAAATATATTTGTCGCACTTTATTCCAAATATCCTATGGGTTTGTCAAATGTTATCATTTTTTATTATACTGTACACAATTTTGAAAATGTATCCCCTAAAAAAACATTTTTAAATCGACCTTTTGCGTTGAAAAACGTGGTAGTAAAATCATTTTGTATTATTTATTGCGCAAAATATCTAAATTTGGGGGGGGGGATAGAGAGATTATTCCTTATGCTATTTCTTCTAATGAGCGAAAAGCGATAAACTAAACATAAGGGGTAAAATTGTGTATACCAGTGTTATTCGAGAAGTTATAACACTTTGGCCTGCACGACATAATATAAAATGTGGGCAAATGACAAACAAAAAAATTCCTGTTTACAGAAAAAAAAAAGAGTCAAGATGTGAGACAGCATTTATTATTCCCATAACCCAAAACAAAGAGCTGCAAAATATAACACATGAGGTAACTGCCTTCTCTCTTGTATTAGGTCACAATCCTTGCTCAATGTGGCGCCCTTCATTCTCAAACACCGCCTGCAGACAATAGATGACAGTATGGTCACAATTAAATAGTTGAAATTCATAAAACGTGCCATCTGATAGAAGCCTTCAACATGGCCAATGTGGTAGGCCGGCATCGATAAAAACGCGACTTAATGTACCCCCATAACCGAAATTGTAAGGCGTCAAGTCTGGTGATATTGGAGGCCACTGGTATATAAAGTGGCGACTTATCAACGAATTCCACCGAACGTATCCTTCAACAATTGTTTGGCACCGCGGGAAATATGAGGAGGTCCTCCATCTTGCATGAATGTTATTTTCGCTTAGTGCTTGTCTGTCCTTGCAATATGGGAATAACCTTTTCTCTCAAAAGTTGAACATAACGTTCACACAGTTACGAAAACGGTTTTAAAAGTTTCTTCCATTGATTGTTTCAAAGAAAAATGGCCCAATAATAAAAGAAGAAGTGAACCCACACAAAACTGTAACTCTGTGCTGATGAAGTTGCCAAAATGAGGCAGTTTTGAATGTTAAATTCTCCCTTTAGATAAAAGTGAGCATCATCTGTTCTTAGAACATTTGACAGCCAGTTTTCATCAATATCAATTTGCCGAAAACCCATGCAGCGAATTCTTGACGCTTCTCAAAATCGCTGACTTTCAACTCGTGAAAACTTTGAATTTTGTTAGGATATTATTATAGAAAAATTCTAAATGTGTGTTCTCTCTAAACTGTTCCATACGAAATCCCCGTTTGTCGAGAAACTTGTCTAGCACTCACTTCTCCATACGGGGATAACGTTTAAATAGCTTCAGCATTCTGCAAAACCGTAACAGCCACTGACTTGCATGTCGATGGTCTTCCACTCCGAGGTTTTGCTTCCAGAGATCCAGTTTCCTCAAAACTTTTAATCAATCGCTTTAGAGAGTAGCAACTCATTGGTCCTTTACCGCTTCGAATATCTTTAAAGGAACGAAACGCTCGTAAAGCTTCAGAGGCAGATTCTGAATCACAATTAAAAAATTCACCAAGTGTGCTTTATCCTGTAGTGACGGCATTCCAAGTGGAAGGGGAGAAGTCCGACCACACCTCCTTGCGGTCCCCGGATCCTTGGAATATTTGACCAAATTCTGGTTCGTTTCCAAGATTACTAACGTTGCAACGGCACCCATTTTCAAATGAAGAGCAAAACTGATATCTCCAGTAATGCTACCGCGTCCGGGGTAACCGCCGCGTCAGGAGCTGCAGCTCGAGCTCATGATGAGAAATCTACTACGAGGACACAATTCAATCTACTACAACTCAATATAAATGGTACCCAGAGGAAAATAAAGAGCTGACTTGTCTTCTCTGTGACAACAATGTACATATTACTTGTCCTCAGAGACAAAATTGAATCAGAATCTGAGATTCAATATCAAAGATTATACAACACTACGAATGGACAGAGCGGGAAAATTCGGAGGAGGACTTGCCGTTTTGATTAAAACTCTAGAAATCAAATTTAAGGAAATCGCCTATAATCAGAGTGAGCATAGAGAAGGCACGACAGAAGCTCAGGCAATAGAAATCTATATTACAGATAAATAATTCCAATCATAAATGTTTATCACCACGATAATACTTGCATCAATACAGGCCTGATAGAGATATTAAGTGAAGCGTCTTCGGATATCGCAATCATACTTGGTGATTTTAACGCCGAAAGACCAACTTGGGGATCACCTGTCCAGGATAACAAAGGTCAGCAGGTTGAGGACATGCTAACCGACCTCGACCTAACGCCGTTAAATAACGAAAAGAACACCTATCTATCCAAGTCCACAGGCACAGAATCCGCAATAGACATCACAGCGATAAATTACAACATCGCACCCACAACACAATGGAAAATTCTGAAAAGTGCAATCAGTGAATACAGACCAATTTTAACAACCCTAAAATTCAAAATTGAGAATTTCCAACAAAATAGAAGAACACTGGGAAAAAATTACAGAAAAGCTTGAAGAATTGTGCAACGAAGAATTAAATCACAGAACGATTGACAAAAAATTGGAAAAATTCTCTTTGAACATATCCAAAGCTGCAAAAGTATCGATACCTAGAGGTAGACGTAAATACCTTGGAATACTTTACTGGAAGGACCACAATATCGAGGCAATGATTGCAGAGAGAGACAATAAAAATGAACTTCTAGAACAAATAAAAGAAGAAATCATAAAGGAACTCATTGAAATTAGTCACAAAATAGAACAAGAAATTTGGAAATTCAAACAAGAAAAATGGGCAGAATTCTGCGAAAAAAATGGATCCAAAAAAGGAAAGCCATCACTGGAATATAATTAGTGTTATAAAACAATCAAAGCCAACACTAATCCTCCAATACTCTAACCGATATGAACAGCGAGAACGAACAAACAGATGGCTGACATAATTGCTGAATATATTTCAAGCACTTCCAGACTCAGCTATACGAATGAAGTGAGGACTCTGAAAAATAATATAAACAAGTTAGTTAAACAAGCAAGAAATTACCATCAACAAGATATTTACTCGAGAGACTTCACACTGAATGAGCTAAATTCATCAATAGGAAAGTTAAATCCAAGATGTCACCTGGAGATGCTCTAATCTTTGGTCAAATGGTTAAACACTTTGGAGACGAAACTAAAAATCAACTCCTACGAATACTGAACATTTCATGGCAAACTGGTAAACTACCAAAAAATTGAAAGATATCAATTATATTGCCAATACTGAAACCAAACAAAGATGCTAAGGAATGCAAGAACTATCGGCCAATTGCTCTTACCAGCATACTTTGTAAAAAACAGAATTAATTATCCACTCTAGGCTCATAGTCTGGCTCACTAACAATAATAAAATAAACTTCTTACAAACTGCCTAAAGATCCAGACACTGTACAACTGAAAACTTTTCTACTTCTGTCAATGAATAATAATTTTCTAGGAAAAACCGCCAAAGAAGACAACGGCCGTATTCCTGGATATGACCTCAGCTTCTGATCGATTGTAGAAATTATTTGAAAGGCTGCACAACATCGGAGTAAGAGGAAAAACCTTAATCTGGATTAAATACTTCCAAAGGGGAAGAAGGATAAAGGTTCGGGTCAATAGAACATTTTCCAAGGACCGAAGAACATGGGCTGGTGTACCTCAGGGATCTGTGCTCAGTCCACTACTCTTCTCGCTATATATTAACCGTTGTTTATGTAAATAGATGAATATTATTTGTATTATTTAAAGCCTCATTATTTAAAAATAATGTATATAATAAAGTGGACATTTGTTGTTGGCCAGGGTCAAGTTTGAGCTCTTGTACGTCAATTACGACACAACAAAAGTGGCGACGAGGTAGCTCGATCTACAAAGCCAGTAAAAAGCTGAGGAAAACGGCGTCTATGCAAGTATAACAACTACATCTTTTAAACAAATCTGACTCTCGGATTATGGAGAGGAAAAATAGGAAAATGGTTAAGATAACATCTTTTAAACTATCTAGATCAAGAAAACAAAGGAGTAGAAAAGATCAGCATGACAAGTTCAAAGTTAATAGTACCTTTTAGATGCTATAGCCCAGTGGAGGACACTTCGATATTTTTGTACAAAAATTTGAGGCTTTCGTTTTGCATCTGAAGAGGAAATTAAAGTGCTGATTTTTACCTCGCTACCAGATTCTGAAACTTTGAAGCAGGGAAACGACATTTTCTTCAGGTCTAATGAAAAGATCAACCCTATGATACTATCATTCAAAGAATTAAGCTGCATTTGGATTCAAAGAAGAAAGTGATACACAGCGATACAGATTTTAAAGAGAATTCAACAGGAAGGAGAATCAATTTCGGAATATCTTAGAGAATTGAAACATTTGGCAATAAATTGTAAATTTCGTCGATATGTTGGGAACCATGATGCGAAGACCGTTTTGTGGCTGGAATCAAGTCGGAAATCCTGCAAAAGAAGCTACTACAAGAGGACGACGATGTCACCCTGGATAAAGTTTTTTCAGTGGCGATCTCGTTCTAATTGGCGGAGATAAATACAAGAGAATTACAAGATAAATTAGTGGCCAAGATATGCCCTGTGAATTGAAAGGATAAAAAGGGTGAGTACAATAATAGTACGGCGGCAGTATAGGCCCTTTCAGGCAAAGTGGCAAAGGCAAAATAGTGTGTTATAGATGTGGTGAAAGACATTCACACGTGCATCTGTTTTACCTCATAGAACAAAGACTTGTTTTAAATTGTAATAAACTGGGTCATTCAAGTAGGGTCTGCAAAGCTAGTAAAATAATGTGGGGATGTAAATTGTACAAGAGGACTCTATATATTCTGTACAGGGCGAAACTGATGCCACAATAAATTTAACAGTAGATGATTATTCTTTGTGCTTTACAATAGATACAGGAAGTCCAGTTACGTTAATACCTAAAGATATTTATAAGAATTATTGGCAAGGTAAAAGATTATTTCCAACAAATTTAAGATTAAAATCCTTTTGTGGTAAACCAATAGCGATTATAGATCAAAGAAATGTTTTTGTAAAAGAAGCCAACCAATATTACGATTAATAGTTGTAAATGAAAAAATCCAGGTAATTTTATTAGGAAGAGAATGGCTTAAACAGTTGAAACTTGATTATTCTATATTGTTTAGCATTAAAATTTTAAATAATGAATATAATAGAAAAATATTTAAATATATAAAAATTTGATGGATAGGTATGCAGATTTGTTTAACAAAGATTTGGGCTGTCTAAAGGACGTTAGAATAAATTTTAATTCAAAAAAGGATGTGACTCCTGTGTTTTGTAAGGCCAGAAGTTTACCTTTCTCTCTAAAAAAAAAGTAGAGAATGAAATTGATCATTTAGTGAATTCTTGCATTTATAACCTATAGTTCACAGGCATATTGGACCGCTCCAATAGTACCCGGCATCAAAAAAGGATGGTAGTGTAAGGATATGTGGTGATTTAGATGTACAGCTAATAAAGCAATATAATTAGATAGGTAATCCATTCCATCGATCGATAGAGTCTTTTCAAAATCATCTACAAGCACCGTACTTTCGACTCTAGACCTATCACAGTCTTACTTAGCAAGTAATGTTAGCTGAAGAAGTCAAAGCTGTTGTTTGATATAAACACAACAAAGAGGTTGTTTTTTTTATAAAAGACTACCATATGTACGTAGCGGTAGCACCAAATAAATTTCAAAGGATTATGGAAGGCCTATTTTCTGATTTGCCAGGTGTGGCCTGCTACATAGATGATATTTTGGTTGCAGGAAAATACTTTGAAGATCATGAACAAAAGTTGGATCTAGTGTTTAGATGATTGCTAGAAAAAGGTTTTAAAAGTTAAACATATATAAATGTAAATTTAAAAAGAAAACGGTGGAATATTTAGGGTTTCAAATGGATAAATATGGGACTGCATCCCTTAGAAAATAAAATTAAGAGCAGTGATAGAGGCGCCCTGAACCTAAAGAATGTTTTCGCAATTGAGATCTTTCATAGGACTCGTAATTTATTATTATAGATTCATAAAGAATATAGCAAATATTTAGCGCTATTCTATCAACTTTTGAATAGAAATTGTAGATGGAATTGGACGAAATGATAGAAATGATAGAAAGGAAGAATGCCCTCTCTCTATATAGCTTTTGCTTCTAGAACATTAACTGAAGCGGAAAAACGTTTCTCTCAACTAGAAAAGAAAGCGTTTGAGCATAACTTTTGGTGTTGAGAATTCAGACAATACTTACTGGGACGAAAATTTGTATTGGTCACAGACAACCGACCCTCCAATTCATATATTTTCACCTCATAAACCAATTCCCATATGTGCATCATCCAGAATTAAAAGATGGTCCTTGAAATTATCTGCATTTAATTATGCTGTGGAATTCTAAAAACTAGTGATAATTCCAATGTTGACGCATTGTCATGTCTTCCTTTAGAATCGAGTGTCAGGGAGTCTCTTGATGAAGACAGATACTTCTTCTTAGGGAAGTCGAATGAGGTACCGTTCTCTTTTATGGAGGTGGCTAATGAGACGCCCCAAGATAAAAATACTGTCTATAGTATTAAGGAATGTTAGAGAAGACAACTGGAAATTCACAAGGGTACCGAGAGAAAACCCACTAGCTCCTCATTATAAGATCAATGAGGATTAAGTTTGGAGTTTGGTTGTCTTCAATGGCGTGAAAGAGTGGTAATTCCCTAAAAATTAAGATTTTTATTTTAAATTACTTGCAATGAAATACACATGGGGATTTTTAAAATGAAGATGATTGCCAGACGTATTTTCTGTGGCCAGGCATAGACAGTAACATCGAGGAGTTAACTAGAGAATGTAGAGTATGCCAAGAATCGGCAAGCATGCCCCCGGCTACCATCTCGGAATGGACTTGACCCGAAAAACTGTGGCATCGACTTCATCCTTGATCTAGCGGGTCCGTTCATGGGAAGAATGTTTTCGTTCTCGTGGATGCATACTCAAAGTGGATAGAAATTTATATCATCAAAGATATTACCAGTAAAAACGATTATAAGTCATCTTAGAGAAATTCTCGCCAGAATTGAATTGCCCTATTTTTTTGTTACAGATAACGGAAGACAGTTTGTCTCCGCTGAATTCGAGCAATTTACCAAAATGAATGGTATACGCACACTAAGACCAGTCCCGTATAATCCTAGTACAAATGGTTTAGCTGAGAGATATGTACGAGAGTTTAAAAACCTTTTGAGAAAAATAATTGGGAAGGATGATTTAGAGACGAATCTACAAAGTTTCCTATTTGCTCATAGAGCATTCCCCGAACTGTAATAAAGGAATTCCCCGGCGGACTGCTAATGAAGAGAAGTTTAAGATCAAGATTCTCGAATTTAATACCAAGATGGGAAATCCGCGAGAGGTATTTCATGAGGCCCGTAGGAAAGGCAGGAGCAGTTTACTACAGGTTGCGAGGTTTATTTCCGCAACTATGCAACTGGACCTAAACGGTAAAAAAGGTACCATTTTTGGAATTATTGAGGTACCGTCACTACCTTATAAGTTGCGAGGGCGTCGTGTATAAGAGGCATATCATCAATTGCGACCTGTGAGAAAAAAAACACAAGTGGAGACAAGAAATTTGAAACTTCCTCGAACATCAGAAGAGAAGCCTGTAGGTGGAAGTCAGAAATAAAGTGAATAGGAGGTTCCAGAGGTTACATCAGGAAACAAGGAGGAGACTGCTTCTGTTCACGTACCCTCTTGCACTCCTATACCAGCGCCTGTTGCTGTGCACGTGCCCTCTTGCACTCCTAAACCGGAGGCTGCCGCTGTGCAAGTGCCCATCCGCAGTTCTAGACCTCAGAGAGCCAGGAAACCCCTAGACCGACTGGAGTATTATTAAGGGGGGAGATGTGTTGTGTATGTAAATAGATGAAGATTATTTGCATTCTTTAAAGTCTCATTATTTAAGAAAATATGTGTATATAAATTGGACATTTTTTGTTGGCCAAACGAAAATAATCTGAGGCTCTTTATTGGACACGACAAAAACAAAAACGGCATTCCAGAGTAAAATAAATCATCAGAGATAGATAAATATTTTCAAATTAATTAAAATAAAATATAATCGATACTGAGAGAGAGTTGAATCTAAAAAAATAGAAAATTATTATTTTCGAAATATAAATAGCTGAGAGGATTCCAGCAAACCGCATCTAAAATATCAGTTTTTTTTTTGCTACATGTTTTAATTTGCATATACCTATTTGACATATCTCAGATTGTATTAAAAAATCGTTAACCATTTCTCTAACTTTTGGCGAAATGGTGTTTCATTAATTTATCATTTTATATTATTAGGGTTCTTTCCTGGTATTCAAAAAGGAAAAATACGTGTCGTTCAGTTATATTTTTCAATTAATCAAACAATTTGGCCGCTGAATCGCTGATTCTGGTAGAGCGCCATCTAGCGAATAAAGTTGTAACTAAAATCAATTTCGAAATTTCATTATTTGCCATAAAAAATCTCATTGCATCCTGAACACAATGGTGTTTACCGCATTGCTCTAGCGCAAATATTCGCGGAGTTATTAATTTTTAAAGTTGTGCGGGACTTTTGGATCACCCTGTATTCCAAATACTTAAGAAAATTAAAAACACAGCATATACTGAATTTGAAAGATGCTATATTCAAGATAAAGATTTTGTTAGACAATGCCAGAACTGTTTTCAATTTAACCCGAACCACAAACTGAAAGACTGTCAAAATGCTAAAGTTTGTAAAAACTGTGGTATTCAGGGTAGTCACAGCTGCACCGGAGAAATAAATTGTTATAATTGTTCTAAACACCCAAAATTCAGAAACCATTCAGTAATCATAGATCTAATTCCAACGAATGTCCATTGTATAAGATACAACTGGACAGAGTCATACAGAGAACGCAATATACGCCTAATACCGAGGAATCTGTTTTGTCAAATATATAAATTAATAATATATGTCTTACCAATGTGTAAACAACAAGGAATGAAAACTTAAAATGAATTCAACAAAATGTTAGAAAGAGTTTTAGGGCAATAAATGAATTACAAGGTTATATTACAGAAAACCCAACCGATATTATCTCGATTCATAGAACCTTATGTTTTACACAACAAGATCATGTACGATATGGATTCTCAGATATTGTGTTCGAATAGGATAGAAGAAAAATACACGGCAATTATTGTGTTAAATAAAAAGCTAAAATGCTCAATGGTAGAAATTTCACTAATTCTTTTTACAACAATGGCTTTGTCTACTTTTAAAGAAAACATAATTATCTCAAATTTCTATATTCATCCTAATTCACTGAACAATTATCATCTGAATTTTATGAGCAGATTACTTGAAACCTATAAAAACCAACCAGTAGTACTCTGTGGCGACTTTAATTCTCGTCACCCATTATGGTTCGACAAAGTAACTAACTCTAATGGATTTAAATTAAAACCAATTATAGATGAAAACGATCTCTATATACATAACCTGAAAACACCTACCTGTCGCGAAACTAGTATAATCAATCTTACTATTTCCAATAAACAATCATTAAGCTTAATAAATAACTGGCAAACTTCAGAACAAACAAATATTTCGGACCATGTTGCTATAAAATTCGAAATAAAAAATAAAAAATAAACGAATACTCATTCAATATTCAAAAATCCACATGGAAATTCAAAGAAAAAAATGCTGATTGGTCTCGATTTTCTCATAATATATCTTTAACAGAAATAATAAGACTTAAAAGTAAAGTGTAAAGAGTTAATTCAAATATAGATATTGATATGATAGTAAATGGACTTACAAACCTTTAAACAGAAGCTGCATTTAAATCTTTGGAAGTTATATCCTCCAACTCTAAATATTATTCTAGAAATAACTGGTGAAATAATAAATTGAAAAAAATGAAAGATCATTTTCACTACATAAGAAACCTATATTATCGCCACGGAGCAATCAGTTATAACACATTCAAGTTGACTAGAAATCGATACCCTAATGCAATTGATAAAGCAAAGAAAATTAACTGGCGATATCTTTTAAAAGAAAATTATACAAATAATCCATTTGGTAACGCATATAATTTTTTTAATAAATTAAGAACACCAGATAAACAAAGGGGAATACCCTTAATTGGCAATGCCCCAGAACACCTAAAAGAACGATCAATGAGCAATTTGTTAAATGAGTTGGTACCAGATGATAATTTCGATACGGATGATTCTTACCAACAACTAATTATAAATTACAAACTAAAAATGAATAACAAGAATAAAGTATTTGTTGAGGAAGGGGAAATAGTGAACCTAATATCTAACATAGACATTAAAAAAGCCCCTGGGGTTGACAGTATAAATAAAACATGATCAAAAGTGTCCTTCCAAATTTTTACCATTATTATGCGATTTATTTAATAAATGCATTCACTTCGGATGCTATCCAGATAGATGGAAAGAGGCAGCTCTCAGGATAATTTCAAAACCTCACAAAACGAATTTAGAATTAGTAAAGAGTTATCCACCTATTTCATTAATTTCTAACTTATCAAAAATATTTGAAAAAAAATTGAAAAATAAAATATACGAATACTATTAAAATAATGATCTCCTTAGCCCCAGACAACATGGTTTCTTGAAGAATAAGTCAATAATAATCTGTTTGAAAGAAATCACAAAGATCATAATGGAACATAGACAGAAACAACTAGTTACGCAATTGATATACAAGGAGCATTTGATAATACATGGTGGCCAGCCTTGTTTAAAAAAATTGAATGAAGACAATTTACCAGTTGAATTGATCAAAATTTTACGTTCTTTTTTGAAAAATAGAAAAACGATTTTCAAGTATAATAATATGAAAGTTTCAAAAATTTTAACAAGTGGCTGTTTCAGGGGGGGGGGGGACCATTGTCACCGTTGTTATGGCTGATATATTTAAATGTTCTGCTAATTAATTTGCAATCATCAAACTCTGAAATCATTTGCTATGCTGATGATGTAACAATTATTTGTTGGAATAATGGGCCAACAAATCTAAAAAAAAATGATTGAGTTTATTTGGAAAAGATAGATCAATGGTGTAATGATAATAAGCTAAATATCAATCTTAATAAAACTAGTATTTTACACTTGCACAATAAAGACAAAATTTCAATTAATTTTAGAGACAATATTATTGTGCCCGTAGAAGAAATTAAAATTCTTGGAATTACGATTGCGAATCATAGAAGGAAAAACAAATTGAATTTTGGCCCCCACCTTAACATTATACTAAACAAACCTCAAAGATTAAAAAATCTACTTTTTTCAATATGTGGAAAATCTTGGGGTCCTTAGCACCCGAAAAGGCTTACACTTTATAAATCTATAATAAGACCAACGTTAACTTACGGAACAGAAATATGGTTTGAATTTATTAGCAAAAAAATATAGTACAAACTGAACTCAATGCAATATCAAATTCTGCTATGGTGTACCCAAACATATAAAACAACGAGTTATAACTGTGTTCACACCTTAGCCAATATACCTTTGACCACTGATTATATGGAATCTAGAATTATAGGTTATGAGTTGAATAATTTATCAACAGAAGATAAAACAATTTTATGATTTGTATATTCCAGGTATACTCAAAGATTTCATTATATCAAAGATTAATTTACTGAAAAGAATACTAATCAAACATTTCGAAGTTTCTTTCCTTATGCTATTCCGAAACATTTTCGACCAAACTATTATAATTCACAATTTATCACAGATCATGGAAATTTCAGTTTTTTTCTTAAGAAAATTCAGGCTGTGCAAGATTCAACATGTTTCTGTGGATTGGGAGAACAAACTTCAATACATCTCTTGCTGGAGTGCCCCTGTCTTTCAAGATTTACAGAGTCAACAACGGTTTAATTGCTTTAGCCCCTAGTGATTTAATTCAAGTAAAGATACATATATAAAATTTAATTTCCTTTGTAAATATATTTTGGATTTCATTAAGAAAAATAGTCTTTGATGTAACGATCTCAAGGAAATATTGGACATATATATGGTTGTAAACAATATATAGGTGTATGCGTGTATATGTGTGTATATTTGTATATATTTTTTAAATTTGATGATGTAACTGTAAATAAAATTCAAAGAATATCTCTATATATGTAAATAACATTTTAAAATCTTTCTAAGTCGCTTTCTGTGTATCTTTCCATGTTGTATATTTTCTTTGTTATATTTGTATGTACATCTTGCGCAAGTGTCCCTAGGGGGACATAGCGTTTTGAATTGAAATAAATAAATAAATATATAATAAAATCAACATTTTCTTACTGTTACGTTTAATTACTGCTAATCTCTATATAAAAATGAATGTATGTCTGTCTATCTTTTAATTATTAATTGGACTGAGCGAGTATTGTGAGTTTCATTATTCTATATGGTCTGGAAGCATATTAAAATTAAATATGCAAAATTTGAAAGGAAATTTGGAAATTTGTCCGTTCTTGGCGAACCTGACAACCCAGATGTCTGTAAATTGGTCAGCTAGCATTGTCATCAAGTTTGAACATGTGTACCAAATTTCATATTTCTAGGTGCCCTATAAGTATATAGATACGTGCTGTAAACATCTCAAAATTATTATTCTCATATTTAATTTTTCATAGAACTTTATTCCAATAATCATCATCACTTAGCATTGTTTACATGACGACTTTGTAAAAAAGGAGACGTTGGTTAAAAATAAAAACTAACGAGACATACATTCTTGATTATTTATTTCCTTTACATTAAAAATAGCTATAAAAGAAAATCTTACATACATCCGCTACATACTTGGCGCAGTCGACAGGATATATACGAAAGAAAATTAAAAAGGTAAATTTTTAATCGTAATAGTATATATTTCAAATTTAAATAACTCATTTAGAAACATCTTTATTTTTATAATGGCAAATATACATAAGATTTGAAATATATTCTGGCAGTAAGAATGATATAAAAATTGAAAGTTGGATTAAGTTGTATGAAGTAGAAAATTTAAAAGCAAACGATGAAGAAAAATACACAATCTTATCTACTATTTAGCAGATGAATCCATAGAATTTTTGCTGATGAAATTCTTACAAATGCACATATAAAAAAATGGGAAACTGTAAAAGGATAAACTCAATGCCAGATTTAAGCCTTGCACATATAGTCCCATTGTATTAGCATCTAGCAGAAAGCTCCTTGCAAGTGAAACTGTGGATACTTATTTTAAAGAAAAAAATGGACTTACTGAATCAATCATTCTTGAAAAGGGAAGAGAAAATACAGCTACTATCAGATGGGCTACCTTGAGTTGGAGGGATGTGTTTGCAACAGCACAACCTGCAGATCCAACCAAATGGATACAAGTTGCACTTTCTGTTGAGCATAACAGGCAACAAAGTAAGCTAAGAAATTTGTTTAAACCCAAAGTATGCACTCTATCTCAACAGGAAAGATCAGCTTCAAATTGCCCATTTTCTGCCCAATTTGCATGAAGAAAAGAAAGTGAAACATTGGTTGAATGAATGTCCTGATTATGACCTAAATTAATAAAACAGAGAGATCATCTAAAATTACACAACCGAAACAATTAATTGCAACAGTCACGAATCAACCACAAGTAATGAAACAAACAAAGTAGCTTGCTTATCAACTAACAATCCTCCTTATAAATTGATAGACTTTAAAATTTGTGTCAACAAACATCCTTTACAAGCCTTCATGGACACAGGTGCTACCATATCTTTAATAAGTCAAAATTTAATAAAAAGTTTGAATTTACATCCTTTAATAGATTCTCCATGCAAATTCAACAAGCTAACTCATTAACCAAAACTTTGGGATATGTTCATGTAAATTTGCAAATTCATAATAAAACTAGAAAGGTCAAACTTCATGTAATACCTAATTTAAAATTCCAGCTACTCATTGGCTTGGATATTGCAGAAGACTTTGAACTTATTGTTGACACTAAAGATAAAACAGTGTACACTAAGCAATCAGCAGAAATTGCACTTGTTTGCACAACCATTAATCATTTGCAAAAACCTAACCAGGATGAATTGAATGAATTATTACAGCTAAATGAGCAAATTTTCAGTCAACATCAAACAGATATAGGAAGAATCTCCATTCAGCACAATATAGTCACCAAAGAACATTTGCCTATAAGTTAAAGACCATATAGAAGACCCATCTCTGAATATGAGAAAATTTCCGAACAAGTCAAAGAAATGATTAAGAAAGGATTAATTAAAGAGTCATCCTCCCCATGGTCTTTTCCAGTTGTTTTAGTGCAAAAAAAATGGGACCAATAGACTTTGTGTAGACTACAGGGAACTCAATAAAATTACAATTGATGATAAACAACCCTTACCACTTTTGCAAGATATTTTTGATAGACTTCATGGAGCAAGTATTTCACAAAACTAGATGTGGCTTGGGGATACTGGCATGTTCAAATGCACCCTGAGTCAGTTCCCAAAACAGCCTTTGTCACCAATGATGGACATTATGAATTTTTTGTTATGCCCTTTGGACTCAAAAATGCAGCATCAACATTTCAGAAAATCATCCAGCAAGTGATAGGAACTCTTTTATGGAAAGGAGTATGTGTTTTCCAAGATGATATCATCATTAATTCCTCATCCTTTTCCCAGCATATGAACCTGATAAAGCAGGTATTTGAAAAAATTGCTTGAATACAACATCAAGCTTAGTTCAACAAATGCTCATTTGCACAGTCAGAGGTCAAATACTTAGGCCATATCATTGGTCACAATAAAGTAAAACCTGATCCTGATAAAATCAAAGCTGTTCAAGACTTTCCGCAACCAACAACAGTTAAAGGAATCAGAAGCTTCATTGGCTTAGCAAATTTCTACCGGAAATTCATTCCAAGATTTGCAGAAATTGCCACCCCCTCTTACAAACCTGACACAGAAAAATAAATTATTCTCGTGGACACCTCAAGTTGATAAATCCTTTATTGAATAAGAAGCAGCTTTAACATCAGAACCAATTCTTACCACTTACAACCCAGAAGTACCTTGCAAACTATATACAGACGCATCAGCAATTGGAATAGCAGGAATACTAAGTCAAGAAATTGATTCAACAGAACATGTAATATCATACTATTCCAAAAGGCTTCTTAAACACCAACAGAACTACTCAGCTTATGAACTGGAATGCTATGCTGTCATCCAAGCAATAGATTATTTTGAGGTGTATCTGGAAAACAAGCCCTTCCAAGTTATTACGGATCACTCAGCCTTACAGTGGCTACTCAATCTCAAAAATCCAAAATCTAAATTTTTCAGGTGGCTAGTCAATTTATCCACTAAAACCTTTACAATCACACACAGATCTGGAAACAAACTGACTAATGTAGATGCATTATCAAGAGCCCCAGTACTAAGTATTTCCATTTTCGAGCTACAACAACATCAAAGACAGGCAGATCTCAGCTTCATTGAAGACCCTCAAGATCATCAAAACACAGTGATGGTCAAGAAGAGAGGACTACTCAGGGCTGTGGTGCCTGCTTCTTTTAAAGAACATATTCTGAAGGAATATCAAGATAACATGAGTCACCCATCCATAAACAAGACAGTCAAATTAATAGTTCCTTTATTTTGGTGGTCAGACATGGTACAGGAAATTAAATCTTATCTGAGATCATGCAAGACATGTCAACTGACCAAATCATCTAACCAACCAACTCTAGGACAACTAATAATTCCAGACACAGAATTACAACCAGCTCAAGTAATAAGTGCAGATACAATAGTTATGGGAACATCAGCTGAAAAGACAAAGAACAAGTACATCCAAGTGTTCATTGATCATCTTACAAGATATGTTTGGGCATTTCCCACTATCAAACAACGCTACAATGTTTCAACATAATCCTTCAAGTCTCGCTACCCATAAAACATATTATCACTGACAACGGAAAGAACTTTAATTCCAAGGAATTCAAAAGGTGTTTGAAAGTTCATAACATCAAACAAACTTTCACCACACCATACCACCCCCAGAGTAATGGAATGTGCGAAAAGGTTAACGGAACAATCATGACCAAGTTAAGAGCGGCCTTGCTTGATAAACCGAAAGTGAAATGGAGCACACTTTTGCCCAAGGTCATTACTGACTACAACAACACCCCTCATGACGTAACAGGTTTTCCGCCATCTTTTCTACTTTTTGGTTACAATGTGCAGCCACAATTTGCTGATAACCCCTCAACCTCGGTAGAAGATGCTAGAAAACTGGCTATAAAAAGAACTCAACATTGAAGACATTGAATTTAAAGTTGGAGATCTCGTTCTTAAAATAATTCCCTACAATGATCCGAGGCTAATTAAAACAGCTCCCAAATACGAAGGACCATTCCAAGTTTTGAGAAGATTGTCTGAAGTGACTTACGAACTCTCTACAACGGATCAAGACAACCCACCAAGAAATCCCACAGGAGATCCTATAAAGGCACACATCTCTCAATTAAAGTCATTTATTCTCCGTGAAGAAATGCATCAAAGCGGGGGTAAATGATACGTGCTGTAGACATCTCAAAATTATTATTCTCATATTTAATTTTTCATAGAACTTTATTCCAATAATCATCATCACTTAGCATTGTTTACATTACGACTTTGTAAAAAAGGAGACGTTGGTTAAAAATTAAAACTAACGAGACATACATTCTCGATTATTTATTTCCTTTACATTAAAAATAGCTATAAAAGAAAAACTTACATACATCCGCTACAATATTAATAAAAATTGATCACAAGATTTGGCGACAGACATCCAGACAGACAGTCATGGAAGCAAGTTAAATAAAATCTTTTAAATTAAATAAAAAAGTGGACCAATCTAAATGAAAATGGTACCATTAGAAATAGCGTAAAAGGTATACCAAGCTTATCCAAAGAAGGAGAATTCGAAGGAAAAACGCTAAAAACGAACGGTTCGCGAGGTATTGGCAAAACAAAATAAATTGAATTAAATATACCAAATTTGAAAGGAAATTTGGAAATTTGTCCGTTCTTGGCCAACCTGACAACCCAGAAGTCTGAAAATTGGCCAGCTAGCATTGTCATCAGGTTTGAACATGTGTACCAAATATCATATTTCTAGGTGCCCTATAAGTATATTAAAAATTGATTACAATATTTGGCGACAGACATCCAGACAGGCAGATAGGCAAGTTAAATTAAAGCTTTTAATAATTTATAAATAGTAAAATATAATATAAACTATATATAAACAAAAATAACTATTTTATAATATGTATAATTTCATAAAAATAACCAAGGGTAACAGCTTCTGCTGGATAAGCACTGTTGACTATTTTTTGTGAGAGTAAAGGATGTAAATTAGAAGATTATCATCCTAAAGGCCAAACAGTTAATAGCATAGTTTATTCTGAGCTCTTGTGAAAAAAATAAGTGTTTGCCTACAGCATAATAATGCGCCATGATAGGCCCCACTTGGCAAATCTCACCATTGAAACCATCAATAAATTAAAATTTAAAGTTCCTGTCCATCCCCCTTATTACTCTCCTGATACTCTCCTGATTTAGCCCCGAGTGATTGTTATTTATTTGGCCACTTAAAAATATATTCAAGACTGATGATAAGGTTAAAAATGCAGTGCATGGATGGCTTGCCCAACACACACAAGATATTTTCTTAAAGGAAATTTACAAGCTACCTGACCTTTTCAAGAAGTGTATAGAAAAGGAGGGGGTTATGTAGAGGATTAAAAAATAAAATTATATAATATTTTGCACTTTTTAAAAAACTTTTATCGTTTTATTTTTCTATTGAAATACCCATGTATAAACATTTTATATATAAAAAAATATATATACGAGGTGTGTTCAAAAGGTATCGCAACTTTTGTGTTTATTCAAAATTTATTTATTTATTCATGAATACCTATTTTGTCCCCTTCAAAGTAACCCCCATGAGATATTATACACTTGTGCCAACCGTTTTTCCAATCTTCGAAGCACTTCAAAAATCATTTTTAAAAATATTTTTTAGCTCCTCCTTCGATGCCGTCTTTATCTCGTCAAGCGTAGCGTAACGTCGTCCTTTCATGGGCCTCTTCAGTTTAGGGAACAATAAAAAGTCACAGGGGGCCAGATCTGGGGAATACGGTGGCTGCGGCATCATTAGTGTGTTGTTTTTGGCCAAAATGTCGCGCACAAGCAACGATGTGTGAGCAGGGGCGTTATCGTGGTGCAAAAGCCAATTTTTGTTCTTCCACAAATCCGGGCGTTTCTGGCGGATTGCTTCGCGCAAATTGCGCATAACTTGCAGGTAATATTCCTTATTGACCGTTCTACCCTGTGGCAAGAACGCATGATGCAACACGCCCCTGCAATCGAAGAAAACTGTCAGCAAAACTTTCACATTCGACCGAACTTGGCGCGCTTTTTTCGGTCTTGGTTCGTGCGGCAGCTTCCATTGAGATGTTTGAGATAGATTTCCACGTCATAACCATAAACCCACGCTTCGTCACCAGTTATGACCCTTTGGAACAAATTTGGGTCGTCGCGGACAGAGTCCAACATCTCATTAGCAATGTTCATGCGATGCTGTTTTTGGTCGCAATTGAGCAATTTTCGTACGAATTTCGCGGCGACCCGTCTCATGCCCAAATAATTGATAAAAATCGAATGGCACGAGCCAATCGATATTTTTAAGTCCTCAGCAACTTCTCTAACGGTGATTCGACGATTGGCCAATATCATTTTCTCCACTTCATTATTTTTTCGTCTGTTGTTGAAGTGCTCGGGCGTCCGGCACGCTCTTCGTCGTTCACATCTTCTCGGCCTTCTGAGAATATTTTGTACCACCGATAAACGTTTCTTCGGTCCAAGGTAGCTTCTCCGTATGTCACAGTCAACATTCGGAATGCGTCCGCGCACTTAATTTTGTTTTTCACACAAAATTTGATACAGGTTCTTTGATCAATTTTTTAATAGGTAAAAATCGAAGACGATCCAAAACACTTGCAAGCAAAGCAGCTGTCAACAATTAAGTGAACATTCAAAATGGCCGAGCTTATCGGCAAATGTGAGAGACATGAGTACCAACATAAAGCCACAAAAAGATCGAAATTCGAATATACGTAACCCGCGAAAATTCAAAAGTCGCGATACTTTTTGAACACACCTCGTATGTAGATGGAAAAAAATATATAAAATTATAGTTTTATATTAAAATTTCTCCATCTTAAAATTATTTTAATCAAATTACAATTTAATTGGTTTGGCAAAATTTGAGGAAATTTAATAAAAGGGGAATGAATTATCAAATCCTTTTTAATATTAAAGGTCACACGAACTAATAAAAAAAGAAGAGCTTCAGTAAAAAGTTTCATTTTTTCTTCTCAAAGAATCGTTTGAAATTAACGTCCATATTTCTCAGAAATCAGGAAACCTATCCGAGAGATATTTCATTAGGCTCCACAATATAAATATATATATTTGAAATGGTAATTTTCTCGTATGTGTTCTAAAAATACCAACGAATCATACAGTTATCAAAAAACATAAATAGCCTATAAAATAATATATAATAATATAATATAATAATATTTCTCAATATATTTTATATATAAAGGGCAGTATATATATATATATAATATTATTCGAATTGATTTGTTTGAGCCCTTTTTTGTTTGTTCTTCCTATGTAGGATCCTGTTGACTTACTGTAGGGTTGGTGACTTGTAGTGGTTGATGGCGCAGTCGTTTGGACGAAATGGTAGGGTTTTCACAGGGGAAATAACGAGAGGGAACACAGAATGGGGTTGAAAATAGGACCTCGCGATTAAGGGAGAGAAGGTTTTTTATAATGGAGTACTTGACTTTCACATGCTCGGACGAAATAAGATGTTTTACCTTTGTGAGAAGGGCTTAAGCACGTCTTGCTCCTCGTCAGGTCGAGCTCCCAACTGACTAACTTTGAGTCTGAGATTTTCCTCGTTTACTCTCTATTGCTCTCATTGGTTGAAATCGTCTACGTGGTTACATTTGGTTGGCTGTTAGTTTTTCATGCTGAACTCTGATTGGATATTGGTACCTCCATTGTCTTTTCATGATTACCATCCTCCAGGAAGAAGAAGGTCTTTGAACTTAGTTTTATAGTTCCTGGGTAATAACCTTTACTCCCTGGATAATGAAATCCTGGTAATGGTTGTTCTCTCTTTTTCGCGAGGCCTAACTTTTATTAAAACTTTTTGGATCATACATTGCATATATTGTGGTGGGGTTACATCTTGGTATGTACAAATTATGACAGATGCGCCCCCTACATGTGAAGAATTCAAAAAGGGGTAGCCTGAAGTGAATTCTGTAAGGGAAAAGTAATTTTGTGGGGGAATATTAATTATGGGTAATGGGAGGCTTTATACAAGTATTGTATGTGACATAAAAGATAAAAGAGAATGGTGTTGGTGAAATAATTGTTGAGTATAAGGAAGAGAAAAAAATGATGATGCCCTTTCAATTCAACTCGAGGTGAGGAACCTAAATCGAGGAAATTTTCTGTTAGGGTTTTAAGAAATCGAAAATAAAATTTAATTATAAGAAATCAAAGTGAATGCGCTTGATGCATTTTTGAGTGAGGAAAAAAAAAAGATGCCTTAACAATTCAGCTCGAGATGGGAAAACAAAATCGAGGGAATTTTTCTGTTAGGGCTTTTGAGAAATCAAAAATAAAATTTAATTATAAGATATCAAAGTGAATGCGCTTGGTGCATTTTTGAGTGAGGAAAAAAAAAGATGCCTACACAATTCAGCTCGAGTTGGGGAAAACAAAATCGAGGGAATTTTTCTGTTAGGGCTTTTGAGAAATCAAAAAAAAATAATAATAAAAATATATAAAAAAAATTGTAAGAAAACCAGTGAGTTTTCGTTTAAAAAAAATAGAAAACAAGGTGAGCTTTCGTTGAAAAAAAAAAGTTTAATGAGTGGTAAAAAAAAGTTGTTATATAAATGGTAAATATTTGATCAAGCATTTTGATTTCAAAAATAAAAAAAAAATAAATGAATGGGGTAAGAAAAGAAATGTATGTAGAGATATTCGCACAGTCTCTTAGTGATAAAAGTTACATGCCAATGTATCTAGGTCCCGCGGCGCATCCTGACCTTTTAATTTGCCTCGTAGATTTTTTGTCCCTGTGCGACTTGTGGGTGAAAACATGATCCTTCCCAGAAGCGCGCGTTATATTGTGTGTACAGGAGACACGGGGATCTAGTTAACCTTAAGTTGTATTTGTATTTGTTGTAATGTGTTTGGGATTGTATTGTCTTTCAAGATCTCAAGTCCGAGTGTATTATATTAATTTGTCCCGACCCTTAATGCGTTCTAGGGATTCTTATGCGGTTCCCTAGGGCACTTAAGATATGCTCGCCCGATATCCACTTCGTTATCGGGAGGTCGTGACCGGAATCAGATCTTTGAATACAGGGTTCGAGGAGAGTCGAGGAGATGTTTTCTGTGTATAGTTTAAGTTTGTTTACATGGACTGTATCAGTATCTCTTTGGAGAGGTTGGTTGGGTCTATCGATACAGACCACATTTGGGGAGATGATCTCTGATATGGTGTATGGTCCTGTGAAATACGGGGCGAGTTTCCCTGTGTTGGGGTGGTGATATATTTTAACCAACACCAGGCCGCCTATCTCGAAGCGTGGTTGTTTGTGTCGTTGGTCATAAACGTTTTTGTCTCGTAGGTGCTTGTTTTGAGTTCTCGAGTGTGCGATCTTCCTAGCTCTGTCGATGTCTGGATAAGGTGTGGTGTGGTCAGAAAGTTCCGGGGGTATAACGCTAAACATCAGGTAGATGGGCGGAAAACCGGTGACAGAGTGCGGGGTATTATTGTATATAGTGGTAACTCGTTTGACCAACTTGGTCCATGCGATCTTAGGATTCTCCAAATGTAGTAGCCTAAGTTTTCCTGTAAGGGTGGCGTTTAGGCGTTCACATAGACCGTTGGCTTGTGGATTATTGCTGGTGGTGAGCAACGGGTGGATACTCCTGTTAAGCAGGAAGCTCCTAAATCTTGGCGAAGTGAATGCAGGGGCTCTATCCGTAAGAAGGCGTTTCGGGGAGCCAGCCTGTAATACTCCTTTGAGCAACTGTTGATAGGTAAAAAAGCTGGTGGATTTGGACGGGAACGTCCATGTGTAGCGCGTGAAATGGTCGACTACGACGTGGAGGTATACTTTGGCGTTGCCATATTTGTCAAACCCTGCTATGGTGTCGAGGGATAGTAGGTCAAAGGGTCCTTTGGCTTCTGGCGGTTAACATAATTCCCCGTAAGTGGGTCCCAGCGGACGCTTTGTCAACTGGCAGGTTGGACAGGTTTTAACCTTTTGTGTAATGTATTTTGACATGCCCTGCCAATAATACTGAGCGGAGATGAGTCTCGTCATCTGTGATATGCCTGGGTGGTTGTATTGGGTGTGTACTGATTGAACTAATTCGTTGATGAGTGTTTTTTGGATTATGATTTTGGTTACACCTTTGCAGGAAATGGTATAAGTCCGTTGTGATCAATGGTCAGTTTAGAGTCTCCAGATGGGGAAGGCTGATGGCTCTTAATGAGGGGGGCGTCTGAGAAGCCACAGAACGGGTTACGGGATAGGAGGTCCGCCTCATAATGTCGTGCTCCTTTTATGTAACGAACCTCATATTCATAACTCGACAGTCGTAAACTCCATCGAAATAATCTGCCTGACGGGTTTTTGATCGTTTTCAGCCACTGCAATGCGTGATGGTCAGAAAATATGGTGAATTTTCTGTACATCAAATAGACGCGTAATTTATCCACACTCTCAACGATTTGCTAGGCATTCTAATTCGGAGATGGAGTAATTCCGTTCGTGTGAACGAAGGGCGCGGCTGAAGTAATGGACTGGGTAGGTCTTCCCATCAGGGTGGACCTGTTTGAGGATGCCCGCTATACCGAGGGTGGAGGCGTCACAGTACACCTGGCATGGCAGAACTTCTTGGTAAAGATGTAAAATGGGGTGTGTGGTGAGGCTTTCCTTTAGGTTAGTGAACGCTTTCTGGCATTTTTCATCCCAGACCCACGTGACATCCTTTTTGAGAAGGTTGTTAAGTGGCGTCCGCAAGCGGGCGTAGTCCGGAATTAATTTGTTATAAACGTTCACAGCGCCTAAGAAGGATTTTAATGTTTTGCGGTTGTGTGGTTGTTTATTGGCGTGGATGATATCTGTGTTGCATGTGAGTGGTGTGGTAGTACCAGCAGTGATGGTGTATCCTAGGAAATTTATGGACTGCTAAAAAAAATTCGCATTTTGCGAAGTTAAGTTGTAACTTTTCTACCTCGCAAAATGCGAAAAAAATGTCGCAGATGGTTTGATGTTCCTCCAGTGTGTTGGAGAAAATGATGAAGTCATCGAAATAATGTGCCACACAGTCAAGTCCGTGCCTCTGTAGGATTTGACTCATGGCTATTTCGTAGAACTGAGGGCTGGTTTTCAGCCCGAAAGGCAATCGAGTGGGCTGATATAACCCTTTGAGCGTGGCAAATGCCAACAGTGGTCGAGAATCGGGGTGTATTGGGACTTGCCAATACACGGAGGATATGTCGGCAGTTAATACTTGGCCCGTGCGAGAGTATCGAGTATATCCTCGATCCTTGGGAGTGGATGGACATCAGAGCTGATAAGTTCGTTCACCTTTCTATAGTCAATGCAAAACCTTTTGGTCTTGTCGCGCTTGGTGACGAGAGTGATTGGGCTCGAGAAAGGTGAAAACGACTGCTCTATAATGCCGTTTTCCAGCATTTGTTGGACTTGATTGCGGATTTCCTGTTGGTCGCATATCGGAACACGATATGGACGTATGGTGATGATTTTGTTGGAGTTTGTGGGTATTCTTACTTGTGGGATTTTTAGGCATGGTACGCCGAATTTGTTTTGTGTAAATATGTGGTTGTATCTTCGTAAAAGTGAAGGGAAGTGAGCTGGATAGTGAGGACTTTGTGTCGTACTGTCGAATGTGTCTGGGTAATGCTTTTGTTGTGTTTTAGTGTGAGTGTCGCGCTTGTTGCGATGTACACGTGTGTGACGGTTGTGTGATGATGTGTGGTCACGTGTGTAATTAGTGTGGGAGTTGTCCTATTGGTTGGACACTGTCTGGGCATTGTTGTTGTGAGTTGGGGCCGTTTTGGCCTTGTGCATTGAGGACATATAATAATGACAATTGGCCTTAGTGATAAAATTGTATTGTGCGTGCGCGTGACTAGATAGGCATGTTGGCAATTGGTTTTTGACCAATGGATGCGCGCATTGGGTGCCATGTGGGGAAGGCTTGTGTGCGTTGTGAGCGCTTTGTGACTCCGCTTGGCATTCCCAATAGGCGCATTCATTGGGTAAATGTGGTAGGTGGTTGGGAGCAAAGGGGCGGCGAGTTGGAACATAGTGCCTTGGTTAAAGTCTATTGTTAATTTAAAATTTCGGAGGGTATTTATTCCTAGAATTCCAAATGGTAGAGGTGCTTCCACCACATGGAAATTCTCGTTTTTGGTTATTTTACCTATTGTCACGGGGAGGGTTATTTGACCTATGGTCAGTACCAGACCGTTTATGGCCTGTAGGTCTATGGACTGTTTTTAAGTTTTAACTGAGGGAGGTTAATTTTCAATTTTTTATAGAGGTTATAGGGCACTATGTTCAGACCTGCGCCTGTGTCAATCAGAAAAGGGGGTGAAAGTTCATGCGTGATGGGTAGTTTGATCGTCATCTGGCTGACGAAAAGTGGGTGGTGCCTTCATACCTGGTTGGCGAAAGGCTGGGGCGTCTCGGGCGGCTTGTCCGGTTTGGCTTGGTGCGGGGTGTTGGGCGTGTTGTGGATGTGGGGCTATTTGCACTGCCCGCGCGCTCACGTGTTGAGCTGGTTTATATCGGCATTCACTGTGCCAATGATGGGCGACGCAGAACTTACAGTTCGACGGCGGAGCAGGTGCAGTCCACGCACCTGTTCTTCTGGGTGTGCTGTTTATGGGCCCGACATGGTGGGCGGTTGTTCCTCGCGGTGACGTGAAGTTGGTGCGCTGGGTCCGTGGATCCGCTGCACCAGTTGAAACCCCTCTCCCAGGCCCTCAGGAGATACCACGCGGACCAGGCGCTGGTCGGAGGGCTGTAACCCCTCCGTCAGCGTTTCGAGGATTACCTCCTGTGGGAGTCCCAGTTGCATTACCATGGCCGACTTCCCACGGAAATATTCCACCAGACTTGCCTGTCCAGCAAGTTTAATGGCGAAATATTTGGCGAAGGATGCCTCGTTGGATTCCGGGTAGAGATCCATGAGGGTTTGCTTCGCCTGGAAGTAGCTCTGGGTGGCCAACCGGAGTTTCCTGAAGAGTTCCAGGGGTTGGCGCGTCAGGTAGCCAGGAAACCTGAGCAACTTATCGGGGGTGGCTACGCGGGCGTCGTCCATCTTCTGGTCGTAAGCCTGGAAGAATTGGCGGGCGGCGTATGTCCCATCGAAGGGGGGCAGATCCGTCTCCGCGCGCTGGGTCGACCCTATTTGCGTCAGGGCGGCGGTCAACTGCACTATTAAGGCCGCGAAGGGGCTTGTCTCTTCAGTGGCTTCCTCTCTCTCTCCGACCACGCTAGCCTCATTTTTCGCATTTTAGTCTTGCTCGTTTTCCATTATAAATCCTGTCGACTCTCTAAAATAATTCGTTTTTGATTGTTTGGATCCTTGTTTGATTTTTGATTGCTATGTAAGATCCTGTTGACTTACTGTAGGGTTGGTGACTTGTGGTGGTTGATGGCGCAGTCGTTTGGACGAAATGGTAGGGTTTTTACAGGGGAAATAACGAGAGGGAACACAGAATGGGGTTAAAAATAGGACGTTGCGATTAAGGGAGAGAAGGTTTTTGCTAATGGAGTACTTGACTTTCACATGCTCGGAGAAAAGAAGATGTTTTACCTTTGTGAGAAGGGCTTAAGCACGTCTTGCTCCTCGTCAGGTCGAGCTCCCAACTGACTAACTTTGAGTCCGATATTTTCCTCGTTAACTCTCTATTGCTCTCATTGGTTGAAATCGTCTACGTGGTTACATTTGGTTGGCTGTTAGTTTTTCATGCTGAACTCGGATTGGATATTGGTACCTCCATTGTCTTTTCATGATTACCATCCTCCAGGAAGAAGAAGGTCTTTGAACTTAGTTTTATAGTTCCTGGGTAATAAGTAAACACCATTGTGTTAAGGATTCAATGGGAATTTTTATGGCAAATAATGAAAAATTCGAAATTGATTTTTAGTTACAATTTTATTTGCTAGATGGCGCTCTAGAAGAATCAAAAATTCAGCGGCCAAATTGTATGATAAATTAAAAAATATATAAATGATTGACCCGTTTTTTTTTTTCTTTTTGAATACCAGGAAAGAATTTTAATAATATCAAATGATAAATTAATTTGACAACATTTCGCTAAAAGTAGAAGAATTGGTTGACGATTTTTAAATACAATCTGAGATATGTAAAGCAGGTAAATGCAAATTAAACATATAGCAAAAAAAATTGATATCTTAGATGCGGTTTGCTAGAATCCTCTCAGCGATTTAAATTTCGAAGATAATAAATTTATATATTTTTTTTTCAATTAAACTCTCTCTCAGTATCGAATATATTCATTTTAATTCATTTGAAAAATATTTATCTATCTCTGATAATTTATTTTACTCTGGAATGCCGTCACTACAGGATAAAGCACTCTTGGTGAAATATTTTTATTTCAATTCAGAATCAACCACTGAATCTTTACGAGCGTTTCGTACCTTTAAAGGTATTTGAAGCGGTAAAGAACCCATGAGTTGCTATTCTCTAAGGCGAATGATTAAAAATTTTGAGATGACTGGATCTCTGTGAGCAAAACCTCGGAATGGAAGACCATCGACATGCAAGTCAGTGGCTGTTACGGTTTTGCAGAATGTTAAAGCTATTGAAACGTTATCCACGTATGGAGAAGTACTCTACAAGTTTCTCGACAAAAGGGGATTTCGTAAGGAACAGTTTGGAGAGTACACACATTAAAAATATTTCTTTTAAAATACCCATACAAAATTCAAAGATATCACGAGCTGAAAGTCGACGATTTTGTGAAGCGTCGAGAATCCACTGCATTGGTTTTCCGGCAAATTGATATTGATGAAAACTGGCTGTCGAATGTTCTGTGGACAGATGATTCTCATTTTACTCTAAACATTTCATCAGCCCAGAGTTAAAGTTTTGTGTGGGTTCACATCTTCTTTTATTATTGGGCCATTTTTCTTTGAAAAAATCAATGAAAAACTTTAAAAATAGTTTCTTTTGAGAGACCTCAACAGAAATGTCGTAATGATATCCAATCTGTCATCTATCGTCTGCAGGCGGTGTTTGAGAATGAAGGGCGCTACATTGAGCAAGGATTGTGACCTAGTACAAAAGAGAAGGCAGTTACCTCATGTGTTATATAAACTGCCATGTATTATATTATCCACCAATATTTTGCAACTCTTTGTGTTGTGTTATGGGATAACAAATGCTGTCCTCACATCTTGACTTTTTTTTTTGTGAACAGTGATTATTTGTTTGTCATTTGCTCATATTTTATATTATGTCGTGCAGACCAAAGTGTTTATAACTTCTCGAATAACACTGGTACACACAATTTTACCCCTTATGTGTATCGCTTTTCGCTCATTAGAACAAATAGCATAAGGAATATTCTCTGTTCACCCCGAACTTTAGAAATTTTGCGCAAAAAAAATACAAAATGATTTTACTACCACGTTATTCAGCACAAAATGTCGACCTAAAAATGATTTTTATTTGAGGGGACACATTTTTAAAATTGTGTACAGTATAATAAGCAATGATAAAATTTGACAAGCCCATAGGATATTTGGAATAAAGTACAACAAATATATTTTGTCACTCCCCTCTATATTTCATTTATTGGATCATGACAAATTTCCAGTTAAATAATCAAGTGTCGCCAATTAGTCAAGAAACTATACATTTCTTATAGCAAGAAATCTTATTAGTAGTGCCATCATAATTTTCGGTACTATATTAACATTTTAAAAAATCGTGTATTGATATCAAGGGTGTTTTTCAAAAATTTTCTCAAAACCCCATCTTAAATATAAAAATTATTTGCTGCATGTTTTAATATCCATTTACCTATTTTACAAATCTCGAATTGCATTTTTAAATTGTCATCCAATTCTTCTACTTTTAGCAAAATGGTATTTTATTAATTTATCATTTGATATTATTAGGGTTCTATCCTGGTATTCAAAAAAGAAAAATACGTGTCGATCAGTTATATTTTTCAATTTATCAAACAATTTGGCAGCTGAATCTCTGATTCTGGTAGAGCGCCATCTAGCGAATAAAATTGTAACTAAAATTAAATTCGAATTTTTTATTATTTGTCATAAAAATTCCCCATGCATCCTGAACACAATGGTGTTTAACGTCCTGCTCTAGCGCAAATATTCCCGGAATTATGCATTTTTTAAAGTTGTGCAAGACTTTTGGGACCACCCTATAAATATCATTTAGTATATATATATATATATATATATATGTTATAAGATCCTGTCGACTTTTCTGTGTGATAAGATCCTGTCGACTTTCAATGTGACAATATAATGATAATGTGGGAAAAGAGAAATAATCACACCACGATTTGGTAGAGGATTTTGGAAGCCAACCAGAGAGAGATAGACGGGCCCGGCAACCGCCGGGCGTCCGCTCGCGTCGAACAAAATCACCCAACTGTCTAATTAGTCCTGAGGTTCTACGAAATGGGCTCCTTGGAATGTGCTGCTGTCTCAAGTGACCGGACTTTACATCCTCCTCTCTACGTCTCTCTCTGGCTGACTGTAGGTTTTCTTTATTATTCCTGGAAGAGCATATATTATGACATATGGCCCCTGTTGAAGAAGGCTGAACATGGTTTGAGTATACTTAAAGCTGGTGAAGCCAGAAATAGAGAAAATAATTTTACAGTTGAAATTAATTAAGGTTATGGTGACAAGGTTTAATGCAAATAAAATATTGTATAGTACACAAGTAAATATTATTTACAAGCAGTTTTACAACACCGGAGAGTTCGATATCTAAGGGAATTTTCGATAATATCAAAGCTACAAAAGGCTATATACAATAATATCTAATGTATTATAGGGGAAATGTTATTGGGGAGTGTGAACAAGGAGAAGAAGAGTCACATACATATGATGAAATTCTGAAGATCATTAAGACTCTACACTTTAAGATATTTTTCAGGCGGACATGGCAAGAGGAAACTTGGCATGGGCTTTCTAGGCTATAGGTGTAGAGTACAAGAAATGAGGTTGAGGTTGGAAATTGCGTGAGCTCAGGACTGAGGTGAATATAGAACTATATACAATGTTAGAATTTTGGCGAACAGAGCGAGGGGAAACTGGCTTTGGGCCATCCTACCTTATCTATGCAGTTACTTGTGTAACGAGTCCGAGGGGAAAATCCCGTTTGTAGGTGAGGAAGTCGCATGTACTTTTAGTTAATTGGAGGAAAGCATGCGCGCACAGTGCCAAAAATTGGGACGAGGACGGCGTTTTCCTTTACAGGTGACAAGCTGCTCGGACACGAGGTGTTTGAACCGTCGTGGTCGTAAAACCCATGTCTGCGCGAAATGATGACGGACCGGACAAAATCAGCGACGATGTTTAACGTACCTCCGTGTGAAATATCAGAGGTAGGCTATATCGTGCTGGTTTGGACAAGGGACAAACATAGATTTGAAGACAGGGTCCGTGTGGCGAACGTGTGGCGCGAGAAGAAGGGGCGAACTGTGCCGCTCGATGCAGATTGTTCAAGTGCGAACAAAAAGGAGTTGATAAACATCTAGCAGTTAGTCAATCTGCATCCTGTGACGAACACACCAGTGGCTAGATGGTGTGGGTCGGTGGATATGCTAGAGAGAATCTACAAAATATATCATCATAAATCAAGGGTGAAGATTAGGATTTTGAAATGACAATATTGCTGGCAATAATTATCGATAATTTATTAATCAATAATTCTTTAAAAGGTCCTGAGCTGGTATAAGGTTGACAAAGTTGTAAGAATGAGTGGGACATTAAGAGGAAGATAGACAAGAGTCACCAAGGGTTGGTTGTAAGCAAGGCTCACGTGGTGGTTGGAATTATTCGACGCCTGAATTACCGAGTGAATTTTGGGTCGGTTAGGGAAAGAAATTATTTTTCGTGAGCCGTGCTTACAATTAGAAGAAGTCATATACAAAGTGGAACAAATGGTCAGGTAGAGTAACACTATTCTTATACATAATTTGATTATGAAAATATATTGTTAATCTTAAAAAAATCGTAAAGTATGAATAGGTAGGAGTCCATTTTTAAGGGATGACTAAAATAAAAATATTTCATTAAAATGTCTATTATTAATTCGATTGGTAAGGTACAAATTTAATGGGTTACAAATATCTAGATAAATTGTATTAAGAATTTTGATAATTTGAAACTTGTAAATTTGAATCTCTCGATAAAGTGAACATTTTTTCCCGGTCCCTGTGTGCCGTGTCATCCTGAATTTTGTCTTTCCTAATTTTCTACATTACAAAATAATCGTTTTATCTAGTGAACATTTTTTTCCGGTCCCTTGAAAAATACTCGATAAGTTGAATAAAATCAATATTAATTGGTTCCCTCGGTAATTGGAAGTTAAAGGAATAGTATCTTCGCCTTGGAATTGTATCATTATTCTTGTCTCAAATAAATTGCCGTGTCATCCTGAGATAATCTTACTTTTGATAAATAATATTTAAGATTTTATTATATATATTATATTATATATACAGGGTGATCCAAAAGTCCCGCACAACTTTAAAAATCAATAACTCCGCGAATATTTGCGCTAGAGCAATGCTGTAAACACCATTGTGTTCAGGATGCAATGGGATTTTTTATGGCAAATAATGAAAAATTCGAAATTGATTTTAGTTACAACTTTATTCGCTAGATGGCGCTCTACCAGAATCGGCGATTCAGCGGCCAAATTGTTTGATAAATTGAAAAATATAACTGAACGACACGTATCTTTCCTTTTTGAATACAAGGAAAGAACCCTAATAATATCAAATGATAAATTAATAAAACACCATTTCGCCAAAAGTTAGAAGAAATGGTTAACGATTTTAAATACAATCTGAGATATGTAAAATAGGTATATGCAAATTAAAACATGTAGCAAAAAAAAAAAATGATATTTTAGATACGGTTTGTTTTCGAAGATAATAAATTTCAAATTTTTTAAATTCAACTCTCTCTCAGTATCGATTATATTTATTTTAATTCATTTGAAAAATATGTATCTATCCCTGATAATTTATTTTACTCTGGAATGCCGTTGTTGTTGTTGTCGTGTCCAATAAAGAGCCTCATATGTCTCCATGCATCTCCATCACAGCAACAGCAATATCCACTATCTTGGGTGTGTAAAGCTGCTGCTCTGGGTCTGTGTCAATTTTCTGCAAGGCTGCGGCCATTTCTGGGTATGATAATATGTGGGTAGGTGTTAGTTCCACTAAGGACAGTTGTTGCATGTCCTATAGGTTCTTGTGCCATCTGGATGTATTG
This sequence comes from Cordylochernes scorpioides, assembly GCA_030710605.1. Classification (NCBI taxonomy): domain Eukaryota; kingdom Metazoa; phylum Arthropoda; class Arachnida; order Pseudoscorpiones; family Chernetidae; genus Cordylochernes; species Cordylochernes scorpioides. The sequence continues at coordinate 39,562,858 of CP092872.1, read as the reverse complement.
TCATTCCTTTATAGTGTTTTGTTCTAAGTCTTGTTATAGTTTTTGTCATTTTTCTCTCAGAGTTTATTTCGCATTTTGATCTTTTCTTATTTTTTGTTTAATTATCTTGTATTTTGACAAAGCATCAGCGTCAAATAATGACATTTGTACTTTCCTTTGGCCCTTAGCCAATTCAAATGCCATTCCATTACCCCCGATCCCAACATGGGCAGGAATCCTTTGTAGAATGCAGTTCTTCTCCAATGGTTCCAGTTGGGTAAGTAACGAGTGTATTTTCTGTGTGATTTTAGTATTGCCCTTCTGAATTGCTTCTAGAGCGGATATTGAATCTCTGTATATTAAAATTCCTTCTGCTTGATGCAGGGATGGTTGGTTAAGGCATACATCAAGGGCTTTCCAGATAGTTGTCAGTTCACAAGTGAAGTTTGACGAAATCTGTCCTGCTCCTTCTTTGATTTTGATGAGTCTTCCATCTTGCAGAATTATGTTAATTTCGGCCCCTCCATTACTCAGGCTAAGGTCTGAAGATCCATCTGTATATACTGTTAAAGGGGGTGACCTAGTATTTTTAATCAAGGATTTGTACTATGAGGACATAGCTGTTAACACATCAGACCTCGAAGCCCAAGGTATCAAAGTCTACTACAATCAAAACATAGCCATCAACATATATATATACAATATGTATCACCCTACAAACAATAAACTTATTGACGATGGAACAATGGCTCAATTTCTTACAGACAACACTATTATTGTAGGTGAACCTAATGCCAAAAATCAACTATGGGGATGTTCCACGCCAAACCCAAGAGGCAAAATACTATCAAACATATTTAACGACAATGCCTTCATGTGCTTAAATGATGGGAATCCTACCCATCATTCCTACAGCTATAATACTGTACAAGCACTTGATATAAGTTTTTACTATCCTGACATTTTCCACAAATGCAAATGGAAAATATTAAAAAGTATTGGAAGTGATCATTTGCCTAATTTGATTGAAATTAGCACCAAGACCAAAACTAGCTCAATTAAATAAATTCTGGAACTTCAAAAGGCTAATTGGATATATTAAAAAAAACATTATTAAAGCAGCCAAAGTTTCAATACCAAGAGGTAATATTAAGAATTGGATTCCAAATTATACACACCAGGCAAAAAAAATTCAAACACTTATAACTAAAAGAAATGAACTACGGAAAAGTGCACCCAAAACCAAACTAATTGTAGAACTGAACTGAACATTGTGAATGCAAAAATAAAAAGATTATACGTAAATGTCAAAAGGGAAAAATGAAAACAAACTTGTGAAAACCTGAAACCAAGAAACCCAAATACAAAACCTTGGCATTTGGCAAAACAAATTGAAAGATCCCAGTCATAAATTGAAAAAACAAATATGATTAAGAATACAGTTGGACACCAGCAACTAATGGCAAAAATGCTGCCAATCTTTTAGGTAATTCATATCAAATAAGTAGTAAAATCAAATTTGAAATAAAAGTTAAGAAAGTTGAAAAAAAAGGCCCGAAAGATTATTCATGGCTGTAAAAATGTCACCAGCACTCATAATATTTTTCCATGAAAAAATTCAATATGAAAGAGCTAGCCTATGCATTAGAAAACACTGACCTAAACAAGACTCTTGGGCCAGATGGAATCCATAGCCAAATGATATCAAACTTGGGCAAAATTGGCAAAGAAAGACTTCTTAATATTTTCAATAACTCCTGGAAAACTGGATAATTGCCCCAAGACTAAAAACCGCAACAATAATTCCCATTTAAAAAACTTGACAAATCTGCTGATGACCCAATAAACTACCGACCTATCTCCCACAAGTATTTGCTGCAAATTAATAGAAAAATTTATACTCAGACGACTCACCTACCACCTCAATACAAGAAATCTCTTACCATAAGAACAATATGGATTTAGGAAAGGACATGGGACAATAGACCAACTCTAATTTTTCACACAAAAGATAAAAGATGCACAAAACAGAAAACCAACTAACCACACCATAGCTGCTTTTTTAGACCTTACACAAGCTTTTGATAAAGTACAGAAAAACAAGTTAATTACGAAATTATACAAACATTTCAAAATTGATGGAAAAGCTATCACTTGGATAAATGATTTCCTTAAAAATAAATACATCAGGGTCAATTATAATGGCACTCTACCTAAAACCTTCGAATTGTTAAAGGATTACCACAAGGATCAGTCCTTAGCCCACATTATTCTATGGAGCAGCAGCACTAACTGGAAAAAAGCTGAAAGGGATTCGAACAAGACTCTTCTCCATCTAGAAAAATTTGCTATTGAACATAAATTAGAATTTAACCCCCGATTGGCTCGACAAAGGAGAGGTAGAGGTTCCTAAAAATAGTACCCTCCTTGGAATTCGTGTAGACTTTACACAAGGGGATAAGAAACAACAACAACAACAAATAATTTCTCTGATCGTTTTAACCAATTGTGCCAAGTCCTTTCTTTTTAAGTATTTTTTGTTCTCTTTTTTTTTTGTGCAGGGTTCATTCAAGTTAAGATTGATGATTACATTTGATGACACTGGGGTAGGAAATATTGGTTCTTCTTGAATTTGAAAGTCATTGTGTTTCATATTTATGCCCTTTCTAATATTGTTGTCGTACTGAAGTGTTGAAGATCTTTTGAGTCTTTCTTTTGGTGTACAGTTTAAATAGGTTTTATGGGATATATGTGTTAGGTTTCTTTACTTTTTAAGCTATTGGTGAATATTATTGTTTTTATTTTGTCTTCTGCATTCGAGCGAGTAGGTCTAGACCACATTCTCTCTGAATTTTCTCATTGTTGGTGGATAAAACAGCACCAGTGATTATTTTGGCCGCTTTTGCTTGAACACTGTCTAGTCTTCCTTTTAGTGATGAGCTTGAAGGAGCCCAGACGAGTGTTGCATATTCCATTATCGGCCTTATTAAGGTGATATATGTTGTTCTGAGAATTCTGGGTTTTGCTCCCCAATTTGTTCCACATAGCCATCTCAGAATGTTTAGTTTTCTTGTAGCTCTATTTTAGGTGCTAATTATGTGTTCTGTAAATAGCAATTCCTCATCAATGACAATTAAAATAAATTTATTGACATCTTGTCAATACATGCAAAGTGCACGGTCTGCACTATTTTAAAAAAGATAAAATGCCTTATATACACTATGTACAGTGAATATGGCGCCTCTGCCAGCGCTGCAGAGCTTGGTGGAGAATCGCCAGTGGGTCTCCAGCGACACCACGCATTTTGCGATCTACGATGAATACGTAGATCGCGTACTTCCCCGCTGAGGAGATGGTGATGGCGTGGTCCTCGAGACCAACTGGAAAGATCCAGGACTGCAGTATCACACCTAGTTATTTTGGATTTCTAATTTTATCAATTATTTGGTTGTTTATGCTTATTTTGGGGTTATTTTTATGCCTTTTTTCCCTGTCAGTGGAGAAGACGCATAGGTTTGGTTTTATTGGGTTTATGGTCATTTCGAGTTCCATTGTCCACTTTTCCAGTCCTCTCATTGATGTGTTCAGGATTTTGTCTGATTTTTCTATACTGCTACTTGTGTGCCATATGGCTATATCATCTGCATAACAGGCAACATTTGTGTCTTCAGTGAGGTAAGGACGGATGTCGTTAATATATAGCAGATAGAGTAGAGGACTGAGCACAGATCCCTGAGGTACACCAGCCCATGTTCTTCGGTCCTTGGAAAATTTTCCATTGACCCGAACCTTTATCCTTCTTCCCCTTAAGAAGTCTGCAATCCAGATTATGGTTTTTCCTCTTACTCCGATGTTGGGCAGCCTTTCAAATAATTTCTTTCTCTACACTCGATCAAAAGCTGAGGTCATATCCAGGAATACGGCCGTTGTCTTCTTTGGCGGTTTTTTCTGGAAAGAATCTATTATTGATTTGCAGAGAAGTAGAAAGGTTGATCAGGTGTACAGTGTCTGGATCTATAGTCAGTTTGGTAGAAGTTTATTTTATTATTCTTAGTGAGCCAGACTATGCGCCTAGAGTGGATAATTCGTTCTGTTATTTTGCAAAGTATGCTGATGAGATCAATTGGCCGATAGTTCTTGTATTCCTTGGCATCTTTGTTTGGTTTCAGTATTGGCACTATAATTGATATCTTCCAATTCTTTGGTAGTTTATCAGTTTGCCATGAAATGCTCAGTATTCGTAGGAGTTGAATTTTTGCTTTGTCTCCAAAGTGTTTAATCATTTGACCAAAGATTAGATCATCTCCTGGTGACCTCTTGGATCTAACTTTTCTATTGATGAGTTTAGCTCATTCAGTGTGAAGTCTCTCGAGAAAATATCTTGTTTATTGGTAGTTTCTTGCTTGTTAATAATATTTTTAGAGTCCTTTCTTCATTCGTGTAGTTGAGTCTGTAAGTGCTTGAAAGATATTCAGCAATTATGTCACCCATCTGTTTGCTCGTTCTCGCTGTTCTATTCATATCGGTTAGAGTATTGGAGGATTGGTGTTGGTTTTGATTATTTTCTAACACTCTAATCATATTCCAGTGTTGGCTGTCCTTTCTTGGATCCATTTTTCGCAGAATTCTGCCATTTTTCTTGTTTGCATATCCAAATTTCTTGTTATATTTTGTGAATAATATCAATGAGTTCCTTTCTGTTTTCTTCTGTTCTATTTGTTTTAAGAAGTTCATTGTTTCTCTTTCTGCAATCATTGCCTCGATGTTGTGGCCCTTCCAGTAAGGTAATTACAGGTCTTTACGTCTCCTTCTAGGTATCGATGCTTTTGCAGCTTTGGATATGCTCGAAGAGAATTTTTCCAAGTTTTTGTCAGGCGTTCTGAAATTCAATTCTTCGTTGCACAGTTCTTCAAGCTTTTCTGTGAATTTTTTCAAGTCGGCTTTCCTAAAGTTCCATGTTCTTTTATTCTGTTGGACATTCTCAATTTTGAAGTTTAGGGTTGTTAAAATTGGTCTGTGGTCACTGATTGCACTTTTCAGGATTTTCCATTGTATTATGGGTGCGATGTTGAAATTTATCGCTGTGATGTCTATTGCGGATTCAGTGACTGTGGACTTGTATAGATAGGTGTTCTCTCCGTTATTTAATGGTGTAAGGTCGAGGTCGGTTAGCATGTCCTCAACTTGCTGACCTTTGTTATCCTGGACAGGTGATCCCCAAGTTGAACTTTTGGCGTTAAAATCGCCGAGTATGTTTGTGATATCCGAAGACGCTTCACTTAATGTCTCTATTGTGTGTACCCATACAAAATTCAAAGATTTCACGAGATGAAAGTTGGCCATTTTGAGATGCGTCAAGAATTCGCTGCATGGGTTTTCCGGCAAATTGATATTGATGAAAACTGGCTGTCGAATGTTCTGTGGACAGATGATGCTCACTTTTCTATAAAAGGAGAATTTAATATTCAAAACAGCCGCATTTGGGCAACAGAAAACCCTAGGAATTTTACAGAAATACCACTTTATCAGCCCAGAGTTACAGTTTTGTATGGGTTCACATCTTCTTTTATTATTGGGCCATTTTCCTTTGAAAAAATCAAAGGAAGAACTTTTAAACCCGTTTTTGTAACTGGAGAACGTTAATTTCAACTTTTAGGAGAAAAGGGTTTTGCATATCGCAGGGCAGACAAGTACTAAACGAAATAACATTCATGAAAGATGGAGGACATCCTCATATCTTCCGAGGTGCCAAACAATTGCTGAAGGATACGTTCGGTGAAAATCGTGTGATAAGTCGCCACTTTATATACCAGTGGCCTCCAAGATCACCAGACTTGACACCTTGCGATTTTTGGTTATGGGGGTACATTAAATCGTGTGTTTATCGATGCTGGCCTACCACATTGGCCATGTTGAAGGCTTCTATCAGATGGCACGTTTTATCAATTTCAACAGATATGTTATTTAATGTTGTCCAATCTGTCATCTATCGTCTGCAGGCGGTGTTTGAGAATGAAGGGCGCCACATTAAGCAAGGATTGTGACCTAATACAAGAGAGAAGGAAATTTACCTAATGTGTTATATAAGCTGCCATGTATTATATTATCTAACTATATTTTGCAGCTCTTTGTGTTGGGTTATGGGGATAATAAATACTGTCCTCACATCTTGACTCTTTTTTTTTTTTTGAACAGTAATTTTTTGTTTGTCATTTTCTCACATATTATGTCGTGCAAACCAAAGTGTTATAACTTCTCGAATAACACTGGTACACACAATTTTACCCCTTATGTTCAGTTTTTCGCTTTTCGCTCATTAGAAGAAATAGCATAAGGAATATTTTCTGTAAACCAATAACTTTAGAAATTTTGTGCAAAAAATAATACAAAATTATTTTACTACCTCGTTTTTAGACGCAAAAGGTCGATCAAAAATGATTTTTATTTGAGGGGACACATTTTAAAAATTGTGTACAGCATAATAAGCAATGATAACATTTGACAAACCCATAGGATATTTGGAATAAAGTACGACAAATATATTTTGTCACTCCCCTCTATATTTCACTTGTTGGATCATGACTAATATCCAGTTAAATAGTTAAGTGTTGTCAATTAGTAAAGAAACTACACATCCTTATAGCAAGAAATCCTATTAATAGTTCCATCATAATTTTTTGTACTATATAAACATTTCAAAAAATCGTGTATAGATATCAGCAGTGTTATTCGAACATTCAATCTATTTCACAAAATCCCATCTAAAATATAAATATTTTTGCTACATGTTTAAATTTGCATTTACCTATTTTACATATCTCGGATTGAATTAAAAAATTGTCATCATATTATTCTACTTTTGGCAAAATGGTGTTTTATTAATTTATCATTTGATATTATTAGGGTTCTTTCCTGGTATTAAAAAAGTAAAAATACGTGTCGAACATTTATATTTTTCAATTTATCAAACAATTTGGCCACTGAATCTCTGATTCTGGTAGAGCGCCATCTAGCGAATAAAATTGTAACTAAAATCAATTTCGAATTTTTCATTATTTGCCATAAAAAATCCCATTGCATCCTGAACATAATGGTGTTTACCGCATTGCTCTAGCGCAAATATTCGCGGAGTTATTAATTTTTAAAATAGTGCGGGACTTTTGGATCACCCTGTATATTACACGTAATTTGTTTTCTTGGCCGACTGTTTTACATATGGTGTTATCTTAAAATTGCTTGTTTTGAATATTTTTTTAGATTGAGATTATTAGCTAGTATGTAAAAAAATTAACTCTGTTGAAATTTAATTTTGTATTTATATATAAATAAAATTAACTCTGTTGATTTGTTTTTTGTATTTAATCGATAACAGCGAAGTTACGCATGTTAATGTTAGGGAAAAATATTTTGATGTTAAGCAAAACCTGCTCCATCTCGTTTTACATAAATGTTGAAAATTTGGTTGAAATTGATGCATTGTAACGAAAGTTTTTAGTGATGTACACTTATGAAATTTGCATTTTATTAATATAGATAAAATCATTGTTAATAGGCGTGGAGAGAATAAATTGAACTAAACTAATTATAGAAAATATTGGCATCAGGGTTTACAAGGAATGACTTCTTTGAAGAATGAATGGTAGAGGTAAAACAATTTCACTTACAGGTTATGTTGGTTTAGAGAGAAAGTAGCTTCATTGAGTTCATTGAGGGAGGGTTCTGTCTGCTGTACGTGCCAGTGTTGTGGGCCACAGTAGCGGCAGGGGTATGGCGGAGTCCATGGTGGTGGAAGGTGTCCTGCTCTTGCGTGGCGATCGTTCTTGGGCAGATCTAGTGCTGGGAGAAGTGGGCGGCAGTTTCATCTCCGTCGTAGGTGATCACTTCTTCAGGGTAACGGTTCAAAGGTTGGCGAGGAAGGGGGTGAGAGCTCGAAGTAAAGTGGCTACAGTTGAGTTGGGTTTGGCCGATCATCGTGGCTTGTCTTCTTGTTTTCTTCATACTCTGGTAAATGAGGGATTTGCTTCCCGGCCAGGTCTTATCCTGTCGACTCTTCTGTGATAAGATCCTGTCGACATTTCTTGTGATAAGATCCTGTCGACTTTCAATGTGACAATATAATGATAATGTGGGGAAAGAGAAATAATCACACCACGATTTGGTAGAGGAATTTGGAAGCCAACCAGAGAGAGATAGACGGGCCCGGCAACCGCCGGGCGTCCGCTCGCGTCGAACACAATCACCCAACTGTCTAATTAGTCCTGAGGTTCTACGAAATGGGCCCCTTGGAATGTGCTGCTGTCTCAAGTGACCGGACTTTACATACTCCTCTCTACGTCTCTCTCTGGCTGGCTGTAGGTTTTCTTTATTATTCCTGGAAGAGCATATATTATGACATATATAAATATTAATATTATAATATATATATATAAATGGTATTTTTTTTAATAAAAAATATAATTTCTAACAGTGTTGACTAGTTACCTCGATATTTGCCTTCAGTTTGAATTGTATGTGACACTACTGAACGCTAAATTCGCATTTAGAAGCGAAATTATAGTGACCAAATACAACTGTATTATATCATGTATGCGAAAAATGTGCATTTTTAAAACAAAGGAAATCAAAGAAAGTCAATTTTTAGGAAGATACTTTAATCTTCTCTAGTGAAACTATCATCCCAAAAATTGGTAATTAACACAGTATCTAATTGATGGAAGTCTTATAATCAATTTAGATGTGTCTTCTTTTTATCCTCCCAATTACCAAGCCCTAATTAATTGGCAGAGGAGTTGACAAATTAACTACTGTTGTGGCCCTCGGGACCCTAGCTTGGCATACGTGACTCCACTATTGGCGTAGATATAAGTTCACGGATGGTTAGCTCTCTAGCCGTAACACAATACACTATCATAATATGATGTATTACAGCGCCATCTGTTATAAGAGATTGAACATAGTTTTGACACGTATAATTAATTTTAAAATAAAAGTAAGGGCGGAAGAAATTTGTATTATTTTAGAAAGAAGCAAACGCGTCAAAAATAGTTTCAATTTCCTACAATAAACTATCCTTGAGTTATTACATTTCACGTTAAGGATAAGGATTCTATTTTGGACGCGTAATATTCTTTTTAAAATAAAACAATTTCTACTGCCCTTACTGCAATGGAAAAATTAATGGGAGGGCCTGGCTCATCAGTGGTGAACCCTCCAGCGGTTTCGCCAGTTTAATCTACCATACCGCTGTTATATTGCACTAGACGAATGGCCCTGGCAACGCCCGGGTTTTACCCGAGTGCGTATATATTTTAAAAACGTTTTAATTCAAATACTATTCGTTACAATTATAAATTGGCGCCATGGATGTCACTCTTGTGAAACGTCGCGTTCCAAACTGTGTGTTTTTAAAACGTTTTAATTAATATACTATTCGTTATAATTATAAATTGGCGCCGTGGATGTCTCTCTTGTGAAACGTCCCGCCCCAAACTGTGTGTGTCTTGAAAATATAAAAATAAAAATGTGAATTTTCATAAAGATTATATCATGTCGATTTTTTTTTTTTTTGCATTTCACCTACTAAATCGATGGAGATAATTACATTTGCAACATGAACTTAGGTATATTGACTGAATAGAAAACTGCATAGTAATAAAGATCATTTTTAAAGGCACCATATCGTTTTTTTTTCAATAAAATCGAAACAAAAATTAACGATAAATAACGATAATTGCCTTAAAAAAAGAAACATTCGCGGTGATTTTGTCTTGCATTCGTTTATACAATTATTACATACGAATGACCCGGGCAACGCCCGGGTTTTACCCGATTAAATGCTTTTATTCAAATACTATTCGTTACAATTATAAATTGGCGCCGTGGATGTCATTCATGTATAATATATAAATGAGTTTTAAAAATTGTAAAAAAAAAAAAAAAAATGCATCGCCCGGGAATCGAACCCGGGCCGCCCGCGTGGCAGGCGAGCATTCTACCACTGAACCACCGATGGTTATGAAAAATCCCATCCGTGAGCTTCAGACAAACAGACAGAATAAGGCAAATATATAAGTAGAATTTTTGGAACTTCCTTTTATAGTGATACTAGACGAATGACCCGACTTTGTCCGGGAATTCCCCCCAGTGCAATTTCCTTCATACTGAAAGAAGGTTACTAATAAATAGTATTAGAGCCATAGAATAGCAACACCGAAGTAATACATTATCACAGGCAAAAGTATGTGTGATGTCAAAAAATGCAATATATTAGTATTTAGGTATTTCATTTATTCATTTTTCAGCCTTCCTGCAGGAGTATATTAAAACGAATAAACCCCGTTAAGATGCTAATAATATGTACATTTAAATATTAGGAGAGATTTTGCATATTGACTATTGTTTGTTTAATTTTAAGAATTATCATATTGACTGTAACTTTTATTTATTATTTTAAATAAAAAAACAAAGGCCAGAACAAAAATTAATAAAAAATACGAAAGCCATTGTTTACATACAGTAGGGCTAATTTTGTAAAGTTTTTTTTAAATTGCATTGTGTGCACTTACCGTAACTTAGTAATATAAATTTCTCTCTCAATACTTTTGTAAAAAAACTGACACTCGTATAAAAAGCTATTTATAAAAAAGTACGCAAGCAACTTGAAAAGAAATGCAGAACGCTCATTGGTCGCTTAATTGCCCTCGTGTTGTTACTTCGCCTCGTATTTACTCCGCGTAAAAAAAAAATGAAAAAAAAAAGAAATAGCCAAAAATACTAATCAAAATGTAGCCGAAAATTTTCCTCAGGTTTAAAAAAAGCGACATGCATAATTTGGCACCAATTGGTTCAGTAGTTTTGAGTTTATCGCGAAACAGACAGACATTGACTTTTATATATATATAGAGATTACTATAAAGTATCACTATAAAAGGAAGTTCCAAAAATGCAATATAACAGCGGTATGGTAGATTAAACTGGCGAAACCGCTGGGAGGGTTCACCACTGATGAGCCAGGCCCTCCCTTTAATTTTTCCATTGCAGTAAGGGCAGTAGAAATTGTTTTATTTTAAAAAGAATATTACGCGTCTATAATAGTTTTGTAATTTGATAACAGATGGCGCGCTAGAGCATCTTAAGATGAGGATTCTCTTCATGATTTCATCTTTTATGATTATGGTAATTAGAGAACAAAATTGACATTGTATACTATCAGTTTTTTTTTTAAATATATTAGTAATCAAGTGATATATATATTCGAACTAGTGGATGTACCCGGCTTCGCCCGGGTTTTACCCGAGTAAAGGTTTGTCTAACGAACATTTGTTAAAACAATTCTCTATAAACTTATTTAAAAAAAGAGATATATTTTGATAATTTGAAACTCGTAAATTTGAATCTCTCGATAAAGTGAACATTTTTTCCCAGTCCCTTGAAAAATACTCGATAAGTTGAATAAATTCAATATTAATTGGTTCCCTCGGTAATTGGAAGTTAAAGGAATAGTATCCTGCCTTGGAATTGTATCATTATTCTTGTCTCAAATGAATTGCCGTGTCATCCTGAATTTTATCTTTCCTAATTTTCTACATTACAAAATCATCATTTTATCTATTCTCCCAATATATATGTTGTAGATAAATGAAAAAAACTAACTTTTACTTGTGCACAATTAATAGGTAGAAAATCTTACTTTTGATAAATAATTTTCAAGATAATAAACTTAGTCATAATAAAACTTATAGATAAAAAAAAACTTGTTAGCATCGTCGCAATGGGGGCGCTGCTTTCGAGTTAAATCTAAAAATCTGCAAATAACTCTAAGGATATTCAAGATATTCAAGAAATTATTTTTCAAAAACCTTCCCGGGGATATACCTAATAATATCCCAAAATTTCACGGCTATTGGATGTATGGTTTTTTGAATATATAGAGTACACACAGACAGACATTCAATTTTATATATATATAGATTACTAGCGGCTGTACCCGGCTTCGCCCGGGTTTTACCCGAGTAAATCTTTGTCTAACGAACATTTGTTAAAACAATTCTCTATAAACTTTTATAAAAAATATATATATATATTTTGATAATTTGAAACTCGTAAATTTGAATCTCTCGATAAAGTGAACATTTTTTCCCGGTCCCTTGAAAAATACTCGATAAGTTGAATAAAATCAATATTAATTGGTTCCCTCGGTAATTGGAATTTAAAGGAATAGTATCTTGCCTTGAAATTGTATCATTATTCTTGTCTCAAATAAATTGCCGTGTCATTCTGAATTTTGTCTTTCCTAATTTTCTACATTACAAAATCATCGTTTTATCTAGTGAACATTTTTTCCCGGTCCCTTGAAAAATACTCGATAAGTTGAATAAAATCGATATTAATTGGTTCCCTCGGTAATTGGAAGTTAAAGGAATAGTATCTTTGCCTTGGAATTGTATCATTATTCTTGTCTCAAATAAATTGCCGCGATATCCTGAATTTTGTCTTTCCTAATTTTCCACATTACAAAATCATAATTTTATCTATTCTCCCAATATATATGTTGTAGCTAAATGATAAAACTAACTTTGACTTTTGCGCAATTAATAGGTAGAAAATTTTACTTTTGATAAATAATCTTTAAGATAATAAACTTAGTGATAAGAAAATTAATAGATAAAAAAACTTGTTAACTTCGTCGCAATGGGCCGCTGCTTTCTAGTTAAATCTACAAATCTGCAAATAACTCTAAGGATATTCAAGTTATTCAAGAAATTATTTTTCAAAAACCTTCCCGGGGATATAGCTAATATTATCCCAAAATTTCACGGCGATTGGATGTATGGTTTTTTGAATCTATAGAGTACAGACAGACAAACAGAAAGACAGAGCTCCAATTTTATATATATAGATAAAATATAAATTTTCAAAAATCAATATTTTGTTTACTAAATTAATTTTTATTTAATTAAAAAAATTATATTATTTAATTTAAAAAAACAGATTATTTGACTATAGACCACCATATTGAATACACATATTTTTTGTAAACAAAACCATATACTTTTGATAAATAATATTTAAGATAACAAACTTAGTGATAAGGAAACTTGTTATCATCGTCACAATGGGGGCGCTGCTTGCGAGTTAAATCTACAAATCTGCAAATAACTCTAAAGATATTCAAGATATTCTAGAAATTATTTTTCAAAAACCTTCCCAGGGATATACCTAATAATATCCCAAAATTTCACGGCGATTGGATGTATGGTTTTTGATTCTATAGAGTACAGACAGACAGACAAACAGACAGACATTCAATTTTATATATATACTAGCGGATGTACCCGGCTTCGCCCGTGATTTACCCGAGTAAAGGTTTGTTTAACGAATCTCTCGATAAAGTGAACATTTTTTCCCGGTCCCTTGAAAAATACTCGATAAGTTGAATAAAATCAATATTAATCGGTACCCGAGTAAAGGTCTGTCTAACGAACATTTGTTAAAACAATTCTCTATAAACTTATAAAAAGAAATAGATATATTTTGATAATTTGAAACTGATAAAGTGATCATTTTTTCCCGGTCCCCGTGTGCCGTGTCATTCTGAATTTTGTCTTTCCTAATTTTCTACATTACAAAATAATCGTTTTATCTAGTGAACATTTTTTCCCGGTCCCTTGAAAAATATTCGATAAGGTTGAATAAATTCATGGTCGTTTATGGAAGATGGACGAAGTTCCCGGAGGTCATCTTGGGCAAGCTCCCGCGAGGCTTTTTTTCTTGTCTACTTGGCATAGCTGTGTCACCAACTCTGCCCTGATTGGTCGGTGGGTACTTGGACTGTCGGCCGGCGGCCGGGCGAATCCATTCCCTCACGGGGTGGGGCAGACCCAAGGTCATCAGGAGCAGCAAACCTAAGCCTATCTCCGTCTCAATGGCTTGCGAGTTAAAGCTACAAATCTGCAAATAACTCTAAGGATATTAAAGATATTCAAGATATTATTTTTCGTAAACCTTTCCGGGGATATGCCTAATAATATCCCAAATTTCCACGGCGATTGGATGTATGGTTTTTGAATCCATAGAGGACACACACACACACACACACACAGACAGACAGACATTCAATTTTATATATATAGACTAGCGGATGTGTACTAGCCCGGGTTTTATCCGAGTGAAAGTTTGCCTAACGAATATTATTGATAATAATATTCGGGAACACACAGAATATTATGATAATATAATTCGTTATGTCATATATTTATATAATATATGAAATTTATTTTTCGAGTGAACATATCCACTCTCTACTAAATAGATTTTTAAAATTATATACATAAATAAAAATATCTCGAGATATACTACATGATCATAGCCAAAAGGCCGAGAAACGATATTTTATATATAGAGATGACCTGGCTTCGTGTGTCTTCGGCTCGAGTGAATGTTTCGCTGGTAGAATTTTGTTCCTGCCTACTATTAATCATTATCTGGCTTTACCTGTGATCTGCTTTGGTGAATATTCCCCAAAATATTTTTTTTAATGCAATCAAGCATGATACGGCAATATTGTCATCATCATTTCTGACAAAAAAAATATTGTTGCTCAGTACTTGGTTAAATATAATTTTTATTGGTTAAAGTGCGACAAAAAAACTCTTCCAGATTTAACTCTCTGTCCTGTTCAAATTTCAGCGAGATTAGTTACATATTTAGGGCGTGCATAGCCGACAAAAAAATATATATAAATATATGTTCCCGGCTTCGCCCCAAGTAAAAGTTTGCTTAACAAACATTTGTTAAAACGATTCTAGCAAACATCCAATCCCTACTGAATCAATACTTGTCTACCTTCTCGATAATTTTTTCCCGGTCCCTTGAAAAATACTCGATAAGTTGAAAAAAATCATTATTAATTGGTCCACTCGGTAATTTGAAGTTGAAGGAATAGTATCTTGCCACAAACGAAGATTTGTAAATAACTGTATTTAGCGAATGTACTCGGCTTCGCACAGTTTTTATCCGAGTAAAAGTTTGCCTAACGAACATTTGTTAAAACGATTCTAGAAAACATCCAATCAACCTATATATTGATTTATAAAGGTATATAAATAAAAATATGGTTATATGCGTTTAAATATATTTTTGAAACACATACTTTTTTGAAAACATTTATTATATTTTAAATAAGATATTGTCACTTTTGTGAATTTGATAATTAATTATTTCTTTTTTCTCAATGAATTATATATATTAATTTAAAATTTCATTTTTGTTATCATCATCACATACAATGTAATTAATATATATAGTCACGACCGTCATGGGCGGGCGGGCGGGCGCGCGCATCATCGTTATGATCATTATCATTATCCAAATAATTTGGATTATAGATTAGAAGGTAATAAGACCAAATCTACTGATAAGGTACAATTTGGAATATCAACATATATAGTCACGACCGTCATGGGCCGGCCGGTTCTGTCACGGATGCGCGCGCATCATCATTAGTATAATATAAAAAGCCAACAATGAAGAATGAATGTAAGATAAAAAGCTAAAAATGAAGAGTAAATATGATATAAAAAGCCAACAATGAAGAATGAATGTAAGATAAAAAAGCCAACA
Organism: Cordylochernes scorpioides; assembly: GCA_030710605.1. NCBI lineage: Eukaryota > Metazoa > Arthropoda > Arachnida > Pseudoscorpiones > Chernetidae > Cordylochernes > Cordylochernes scorpioides. Next base: position 39,547,258 of record CP092872.1, on the reverse strand, counting down.
ATAAAGAGTAAATGTAATATAAAAAGCAAACAATGAAGAATAAATGTAAGATAAAAAGCCAACAATGAAGAATAAATGTAAGATAAAAAGCCAACAATGAAGAGTAAATATAATATAAAAAGCCAAAAATGAAGAATGAATGTAAGATAAAAAGCCAACAATAAAGAGTAAATCTATATATATAAAAATGAATGTATGTGTGTTTGTTTGTTTGTTTGTTTGTTTGTCCTTTATGCCTGACCAAACCACTCATTGGATCGCCATGAAACTTTGGGAAGTTATTTAGTATAGTACTGGGAAGGTTTCTAGCAAATAAAATTTTTGAAATAACTTTTCGCCTAGAAATAATCAAGATAAATATTCTAATTTATCTGTTATAATTCAACAATCTGCTCTAAATATTATCATGATGATACGATGATTTTGTAATGTAGAAAATTAGGAAAAACAAAATTCAGGATGACACAGCAATTTATTTGAGACAAGAATAATGATACAATTCAAAGGCAAGATACTATTCCTTTAACTTCCAATTACCGAGAGAACCAATTAATATTGATTTTATTCAACTTATCGAGTATTTTTCAAGGGACCGGTAAAAAATGTTCACTTTATCGAGAAATTCGTTAAACAAACCTTTACTCGGGTAAAACCCAGGCGAAGCCGGGTACATCCATACAAGAATAATGATACAATTCCAAGGCAAGATACTATACCTTTAACTTCCAATTACCGAGGGAACCAATTAATATTGATTTTATTCAACTTATCGAGTATTTTTCAAGGGACCGGGAAAAAATGTTCAATTTATCGAGAGATTCGTTAAACAAACCTTTACTCGGGTAAAACCCGGGCAAAGCCGGGTACATCCATACAAGAATAATGATACAATTCCAAGGCAAGATACTATTCCTTTAACTTCCAATTACGGAGGGAACCAATTAATATTGATTTTATTCAACTTATCGAGTATTTTTCAAGGGACCTGGAAAAAAATGTTCACTTTATCGAGAGATTCGTTAGACAAACTTTTACTCGGGTAAAACCCGGGCGAAGCCGGGTACGTCCGCTAGTATGATATAAAAAGCCAACAATGAAGAATGAATGTAAGATAAAAAGCCAACAATAAAGAGTAAATGTAATATAAAAAGCCAACAATGAAGAATAATTGTAAGATAAAAAGCCAACAATGAAGAGTAAATATAATATAAAAAGCCAAAAATGAAGAATGAATGTAAGATAAAAAGCCAACAATGAAGAGTAAATATGATATAAAAAGACAACAATGAAGAGTAAATCTACTTATATATTTGCCTTATTCTGTCTGTTTGTTTGTCTGAAGCTCACGGATGGGAATTTCATAACCATCGGTGGTTCAGTGGTAGAATGCTCGCCTGCCACGCGGGCGGCCCGGGTTCGATTCCCGGCCGATGCATTTTTTTTTTTTTTTACAATTTTTAAAACAAATTTATATATTATACAAGAATGACATCCACGGCGCCAATTTATAATTGTAACGAATAGTATTTGAATAAAAGCATTTAATCGGGTAAAACCCGGGCGTTGCCCGGGTCATTTGTATATAATAATTGTATAAACGAATGCAAGACAAAATCACCGCGAATGTTTCTTTTTTTTTAAGGCAATTTCTTTTTAAGGCAATTATCGTTATTTATCGTTAATTTTTGTTTCGATTTTATTGAAAAAAAAAACGATATGGTGCCTTTAAAAATGATCTTTATTACTATGCAGTTTTCTATTTAGTCAATATACCTAAGTTCATGTTGCAAATGTAATTATCTCTATCGATTTAGTAGGTGAAATGCAAAAAAAAAATCGACATGATGAAATCTTTATGAAAATTCACATTTTTATTTTTATATTTTCAACACACACACAGTTTGGGGCGGGACGTTTCACAAGAGAGACATCCACGGCGCCAATTTATAATTGTAACGAATAGTATTTGAATTAAAACGTTTTTAAAATATATACGCACTCGGGTAAAACCCGGGCGTTGCCCGGGCCATTCGTCTAGTTTTTTTATATGAACAAACGATAATGAACAACAACAATTAGGGGCTCGAAAATCATTTATTATGGTTAGCAGCTCCGTAAATAAAGATATTTTCACAACAACAATTAAAGTTGCATCATCATTTTTATAAAACAACAACAAATTAAATTAACAATATAAAATATATAGTCACGACCGTCTTTCCACCGTCAATTCCTCATGTCACGGATGCGGGCGCATCATCATTATGATCATTATCATTATCTAATGATAATAATAATAATTATTATTATTATATTATTATTATTATTTTATTATTTCATTATTAATATATATAGTCACGACCGTCTTTCCTCAATTCCTCATGTCACGGATGCGCGCGCATCATCATTATGATCATTATCTTCTATAGAAGCTTCTATCTTTATAATTATGTATCACTATAAAAACCTAAATAATTGCAATCCGTAATTTAATGAATGAAAGGAAGAAAAAATTGTTTGCAAAAAGTTTCTTTTATTCTTAAATTTGGCGAGCTTTCAGGCGTTAGCCCATCATCAGGTCGACATCGCAAATATATATCTATTTATAGTTTATTTATAGATATATTTATATATCTATCTATATAAGATATATATTTGCCATGTCGGCCTGATGATGGGCTAACGCCTGAAAGCTCGCCAAATTTAAGAATAAAAGAAACTTTTTGCAAACAATTTTTTCTTCCTTTCATTCATAATTATGTATATTTACAAAAAGTCAATTCGCTCGCGCCTCTAGCGGTTAAAATGAGGGGTAATACCAGCTGACCTAATGTACATGTAAAGTTTGGAGCGGGACGTTTCACAAGAGTGACATCCACGGCTCCAATTTATAATTGTAACAAATAGTATTGGAATAAAAACATTCAATCGGGTAAAACACGGGCGTTGCCCGGGTCATTCGTCTAGTATAAAAATATATTTTAACGTTACATTTTAACATTTAACACAAAATCGTTACAATTTTTTCTTTAAATATTTATTAATATTGAAATGCCAAGTATTTTTAACGTCATTGTAATATTATATTACTAAATTCTCAAATTAAATTTATTATACTTGGAAAACATTTTAAGCATTGTTACAATTTTTAAATATAATATCACCAGACCCCGCTAGAGGCGCTGCTTGCGAGTGAAAGTAGAAAATTTGCAAATAAAATTGCAAATAATATTTATTTCAAATCAAATTCAAACCTGAAATCTTCCCAGTAGTATAGTAAATAACTTCCTAAAGTTTCACGGCGATTGGATAATCTTACCTTTTAAAAACATTCATCGTGTGAACAAACTAACATTCATTGTGTAAACAAACCACGTGTTAATTATTAACCAATCAAATTCATTTATCGTCGCGATCAATGCTACGCCCAAGCGGTAAAAGACTGGAACTAACGCGTTTTGGTTTTTATTTTTTTAAAAAAGCACATTTACTTTTTTAGTTTTTTGTTAAACGGAATCTTCAGCTACCTACATGCGAAATTCCATAATGATTGAGTCAGTAGATTTTGCGTGAAGCGATAACAAACATCGATTTCGCATTTCATTTTTATAGATATAAGGAAGGATAGATAGATATATTTTTCTAATATTTTTTGTTTACTAAAAATTACAAAAAAAAATTCTTATATATTTAAATTTTTTATACTACTAAAAAAATAGAAATTTTCAAAAAATCAATATTTTGTGTTTACTAAATTAATTTTTATATAATTAAAAAAATTATATTATTTAATTAAAAAAACAGATTATTTGACTATTGACCACCATGTTGAATACACATATTGTTTGTAAACAAAACCATTCACTTTTGATAAATAATCATCATCATTTAGTTAAATCTATAAATCTGCAAATAACTCTGAAGATATTCAAAATATTCAAGAAATTATTTTTCAAAAACCTTCCCAGGGATATACCTAATAATATCCCAAAATTTCACGGAAATTGGATGTATGGTTTTTGATTCTATAGAGTACAGACAGACAAACAGACAGACATTCAATTTTATATATATACTAGACGAATGGCCGGGGCAACGCCCGGGTTTTACCCGAGTGCGTATATATATTTAAAATGTTTTAATTAAAATACTATTCGTTACAATTATAAATTGGCGCCTTGGATGTCTCTCTTGTGAAACGTCCCGCCCCAAACTGTGTGTGTCTTGAAAATATAAAAATAAGAATGTGAACGGAAAAATATGTCCAGGGTAGCCTAGTTGTCATGGCATCTGCCCGGTAAGCGGAAGGTCGTGGGTTCGATTCCCATCCCTTGACACTTTTTTTATTTTATCCATTCTGACCAAAATCTATCCGTGAACTTCACACAGTGAACTTCACACAGAGAGAATAAGGCAATTATATAAGTAGACAATCCAAATTGTGCCTTATCACACACTATTTTTTTTTTTTGGCCTTATTACCTTGTGTTTACAATCTATGACGTAATGCCGGCGGCGCGCGCCCGTTGGCTGCCGGCGAGCACGTGACCTCCCTGTGCGCGCGCATCCGTGACAGAACCGGCCGGCCCATGACGGTCGTGACTATATATATAATGGATAGATAGTAATAATAATATAATAATAATATTAATAATAATAATTATTATTATTATTATTATTATTATCATTAGATAATGATAATGATCATAATGATGATGCGCGCGCATCCGTGACAGAACCGGCCGGCCCATGACGGTCGTGACTATATATGTCGATGGATGGATAATAATAATAATATAATAATAATAATAATAATTATTATTATTATTATTATTATTATTATCATTAGAGATAATGATAATGATCATAATGATGATGCGCCCGCATCCGTGACAGAACCGGCCGGCCGGCCCATGACGGTCGTGACTATATATGTTGATAGATATAATATTGCTTGAATATTAAGGACAAGTCAAATGACCCGGACAACGCTCAGGTTTTACCTGAGATCATTGCGTAGGTATAAAAAATGTTATTATTTATTAAAATACTATTCGTGTCATTTATAAATTATGACCCGGCTTGATCAAAGATTCCCAAAGTGTATGTTTACCCTACAAATAATGCTTGAGGTGAAACACTATGATTAATAATGCAATCAAAAATGAATTTCAAGCATTCTAAAATATAGTAATTAATTCAAAATTTGACTTATAATTATAAAATCTTCCAAAATAATCCATTGTAAACATGTAAACAATGTTCCATAGGATAATTTTATTACATTAAAGATGTCGTCTTAAATCTATATATATGGATGTCTGTATGTTTGTACTCTATAGATTCAAAAACCATATATCCAATCGCCGTTAATTTTTGGGATATTATTAGGTATATCCCCGGGAAGGTTTTGAAAAATAATTTTTTGAATATCTTGAATATCCTTAGAGTTATTTGCAGATTTTTAGATTTAACTCGAAAGCAGCGCCCCCATTGCGACGATGTTAACAAGTTTTTTTATCTATAAGTTTTATTATTTTTTTATAAGTTTATAGAGAATTGTTTTAACAAATGTTCGTTAGACAAACCCTTACACGGGTAAAACCCGGGCGAAGCCGGGTACATCCCTTAGTATAAAAATAAAAATGTAATATTTTACAACGATATTTGAAATTTGTATTACTAAATCCTCTTTTCTTGAAGGTGCAGCAGGCTTCCTGCCAAAACCGAAACTTATCTCTGAATTCGGTCACTGCACACGTCCCTGACGTAATTCTCTCAGTTACCGCAGTGGGGGCGCAGGTTTCGAGAGGAATGGCAAATTTGTGAATAACTCCATAGATGTGTGCATACCCTGGAATATATTCCTTTGATTACGGATTATATGGAATCCAGAAATCTAAAATATGATCTGAATAATATATCGATTGAGAACCAACAGCGATATGACTATATTCCAGACTTAATTGAAAATTTTATAAAATATGAAATGACACTACTGAAGAAAAATACTAACAAAACATTTCAAAGTTTCTTTCTCGCTAATATTCCGAAATATTTTCGGGCAAATTTCCACAACTCTCAATTATTTACAAATCACGGAAATTTTAGAAGCTTTTTAAAATTTTTCAAAGCAGTGCAATATTCAAGGTGCTTCTGTGGACATGAGGAACAAACTTCTATTCATTTACAGCTAAATTGCCCCGTCATCCAAGAGTATAGAAAAAACAATGGACTAAATGTATCAAACCCGTTTATTCTAATTTCAACAAAAGACAAATACAGGGTGATCCAAAAGTCCCGCACAACTTTAAAAATTAATAACTCCGCGAATATTTGAGCTAGAGCAATGCGGTAAACACCATTGTGTTCAGGATGCAATGGGAATTTTTATGGCAAATAATAAAAAATTCGAAATTGATTTTAGTTACAACTTTATTCGCTAGATGGCGCCCTACCAGAATCAGCGATTCAGCGGCCAAATTGTTTGATAAATTGAAAAATATAACTGAACGACACGTATTTTTACTTTTTGAATAACAGGAAAGAACCTTAATAATATCAAATGATAAATTAATAAAACACCATTTCGCCAAAAGTTAGAAGAAATGGTTAACGATTTTTAAATACAATCTGAGATATGTAAAATAGGTATATGCAAATTAAAATATGTAGCAAAAAAAAAAAAAACCTGGAATTCTCTCAGCTATTTATATTTCGAAAATAATAATTATTTTTTTTTTTAATTCAACTCTCTCTCAGTATCGATTATATTTATTTTAATTCATTTGAAAAATATTTATCTATCTCTGATGATTTATTTTACTCTGGAATGCCGTTGTTGTTTTTGTCGTGTCCAATAAAGAGCCTCAGATTCTTTTCGTTTGGCCAACAAAAATGTCCAATTTATATACACATATATTCTTACATAATGAGACTTTAAAGAATGCAAATAATCTTCATCTATTTACATACACAACACATCTCTCCCCTTAATAATACTCCAGTCGGTCTAGGGGTTTCCTGGCTCTCTGAGGTCTAGGACTGCGGACGGGCACTTGCACAGAGGCAGCCTCCGGTTTAGGAGTGCAAGAGGGCACGTGCACAGCAACAGGCCCTGGTATAGGAGTGTAAGAGGGTACGTGCACAAAAGCAGTCTCCTCCTTGTTTCCTGATGTAACCTCTGGAACCTCCTCTTCACTTTATTTCTGACTTCCACCTACAGGTTTCTCTCCTAATGTTCGAGGAAGTATTAAATTTCTTGTCTCCACTTGTTTCTTTCTCACAGGTCGCAATTGATTGATATGCCTCTTATACACGACGCCCTCGCGTTTATAAGGTAGTGACGGTAGCTCAATAATTCCAAAATGGTACCTTTTTACCGTTTAGGTCCAGTTGCATAGTTGCGGAAATAAACCTCGCAACCTGTAGTAAACTGCTCCTGCCTTCTTACGGCCTCATGAAATACCTCTCGCGGATTTCTCATCTTGGTATTAAATTCGCGAATCTTGATCTTAAACTTCTCTTCATTAGCAGTTCCGCCGGAGAATTCCTTTATTACAGTTTGGGGGGGATGCTCTATGAGCAAATAGGAAACTTTGTAGATTCGTCTCTAAATCATCCTTCCCATTATTCTTTCTCAAAAGGTTTTTAAACTATCTTACATATCTCTCAGCTAAACCATTTGTACTAGGATTATACGGACTGGTCTTAGTGTGCCGTATACCATTTATTTTGGTAAATTGCTCGAATTCACCGGAGACAAACTGTCTTCCGTTATCTGTAACAAAATATTAGGACAATCTAATTCTGGCGAGAATTTCTCTAAGGTGACTTATAATCGTTTTTCTGGTAATATCTTTGATGATAAAAATTTCTATCCACTTTGAGTATGCGTCCACGAGAACCAAAAACATTCGGAGCCGCTAGATCAAGATGAAGTCGATGCCACGGTTTTTCGGGCCAAGTCCATTCCGAGATGGTAGCCGGGGCCATGCTTGCCGATTCTTGGCATACTCTACATTCTCTAGTTAACTCTTTGATGTTACTGTCTATGCCTGGCCACCAGAAAATACCGTCTGGCAATCATCTTCATTTTAACAATCCCCACGTGTATTTCATGCAAGTCATTTAAAATTAAAGATCTTAATTTTTGGGGAATTACCACTCTTTCACGCCATTGAAAACATTGAAACTTCAAACTTAATTCCTCATTGATCTTATAATAAGGAGCTAGTGGGTTTCCCTCAGTACCCTTGTGAATTTCCACACGCAGTTGCCTTCTCTAACATTCCTTAATACTATAGACAGTATTTTATCTCGGGACGTCTCATATGCCACCTCCCTAAAAGAGAACGGTACCTCATTCAACTTCCTCACAAGAAGTACCTGGTCTTCATCAAGAAACTCCCTGACACTCGATTCTAAAGGAAGACGTGACAATGCGTTAACATTGGAATTATCACTACCTTTTCGAAACTCCTCAGTATAATTAAATGCAGCTAATTTCAAGGACCCTCTTTTAATTCTGGATGCTGCACATATGGGAATTGGTTTCTGAGGTGAAAATATATGAATTAAGGGTCGGTTGTTTGTGACTAATACGAATTTTCGTCCCAGTAAGTATTGTCTTGATTTCTCATCGCCATAAGTTATGCTCAACGCTTCCTTTTCTAGTTGAGAGTACCGTTTTTCCGCTTCAGTTAATGTTCTAGAAGCAAAAGCTATAGGGCATTCTTCCTTTCTATCATTTCTATGACTCAGAATTACGCCTAGTCCATAGTCCATTAATAATGATTTACATTTTTTAAATAACATTCGATATTTTTCGTCCAATTCCATCTACAATTTTTATTCAAAAGTTGATAGAATAGCGCTAAAATGTTTGCTATATTCTTTATGAATCTATAATAATAAATTAAGAGTCCTATGAAAGATCTCAATTGCGAAACATTCTTTAGGTTCAGGCGCCTCTATCACTGCTTTAATTTTATTTTCTAAGGATGCAGTCCATATTTATCCATTTTAAACCCTAAAAATTCCATCGATTTCTTTTTAAATTTATATTTATATCTGTTTAACTTTAAACCTTTTTCTAGCAATCATCTAAACACTAGATACAAATTTTGTTCATAATCTTCAAATTATTTTCCTGCAACCAAAATATCATCAATGTAGCAGGCCACACCTGGCAAATCAGAAAATAGGCCTTCCATAATCCTCTGAAATTTATTTGGTGCTACCGCTACGTCATATGGTAGTCTTTTATAAGAAAACAACCTCTTTGTTGTGTTTATATCAACAACAGCTTTGGCTTCTTCCGCTAACATTACTTGTAAGTAAGCCTGTGATAGGTTAAGAGTCGAAAATACGGTGCTTCCAGATAATTTTGAAAAGATCTCATCGATCGATGGAATGGGATACCTATCTAATTCTATTGCTTTATTATCTGTACATCTAAAATCACCACATATCCTTACACTACCATCCTTTTTTGATGCCGGTACTATTGGAGCGGTCCAATATGCATGAACTATAGGTTATAAAATGCAAGAATTCATTAAACGATCAATTTCATTCTCTACTTTGTTTTTTGGAGAGAAAGGTAAACTTCTGGCCTTACAAAACACAGGAGTTACATCCTTTTTTGAATTAAAATTTATTCTAACGTCCTTTAGACAGCCCAAATCTTTGTTAAACAAATCTGCATACCTATCCATCAAATTTTTATATATTTAAATATATTTCTATTATATTCATTATTTAAAATTTTAATGCTAAACAATATAGAATGATCAAGTTTCAACTGTTTAAACCATTCTCTTCCTAATAAAATCACCTGGATTTTTTCATTTACACATATTAATCGTAAATATTGGTTGGCTTCTTTTACAAAAACATTTCTTTGATCTAAAATCTTTATTGATTTACTACAAAAGGATTTTAATCTTAAATTTGTTGGAAATAATCTTTTACCTTGCCAATAATTCTTATAAATATCTTTAGGTATTAACGTAACTGGACTTCCTCTATCTATTGTAAAGCACAACGAATAATCATCTACTGTTAAATTTATTGTGGCATCAGTTTCGCCCTGTACAGAATATATAGAGTCCTCTTGTACAAATTTATATCCCCACATTCTTTTACTAGCTTTGCAGACCCTACTTAAATGACCCAGTTTATTACATTTTAAAATAATAATTTGTTCTATGAGGCAAAACAGATGCCACGTGTGAATGTCTTTCACCACATCTATAACACACTATTTTGCCTTTGCCACTTTGCCTGAAAGGCCTATACTGCGCCGTACTATTATTGTACTCGCCCTTTTTATCCTTTCAATTCACAGGGGATATCTTAGCCACTAATTTATCTTGTAATTCTCTTGTATTTATCTCCGCCAATTCGAACGAGATCGCCACTGCAAAAACTATATCCAGGGTGACATCGTCGTCCTCTTGTAGTAGCTTCTTTTGCAGGATTTCCGACTTGATTCCAGCCACAAAACGGTCTCGCATCACGGTTCCCAAAATATCGACGAAATTACATTTTATTGCCAAATGTTTCAATTCTCTAAGATATTCCGAAATTGATTCTCCTTCCTGTTGAATTATCTTTAAAAATCTGCATCGCTGTGGTATCACTTTCTTCTTTGGATCCAAATGCAGCTTAATTCTTTGAATGATAGTATCATAGGGTTGATCTTTAATTAGACCAGGAAGAAAATGTCGTTTCCCTGCTTCAAAGTTTCAGAATCTGGTAGCGAGGTAAAAATCAGCACTTTAATCTCCTTCTTCATATTCCAAAAAGAAAGCCTCAAATTTTTAAACAAAAAGATCGAAGTGTCCTCCAGTGGGCTATAGCATCTAAAAGGTATTATTAATTTTGAACTTGTTATGCTGATCTTTTCTACTCCTTTGTTTTTTTTTATTCAGATAGTTTAAAAGATGTAATCTTAACTCATTTTCCTCTTTGTTTAAAAGATGTAGTTGTTATACTTGCATAGACGCCGTTTTCCTCAGCTTTTTACTGGCTCTGTAGATCGCGCATCCTCGTCGCCACTTTTGTTGTGTCGTAATTAGACGTACAAGAGCTCAAACTTGACCATGGCCAACAACAAATGTCCAATTTATATATACATATATTTTTACATAATGAGGCTTTAAATAATACAAATAATATTCATCTATTTACACAAACAACAGTTAATATATAGCGAGAAGAGTAGAGGACTAAGCACAGATCCCTGAGGTACACCAGCCCATGTTCTTCGGTCCTTTGAAAATGTTCCATTGACCCGAAACTTTATCCTTCTTCCCCTTAAGAAGTCTGCAATCCAGATTAAGGTTTTTCCTCTTACTCCGATGTTGTGCAGCCTTTCAAATAATTTCTACACTCGAACAAAAGCTGAGGTCATATCCAGTCATTATCAGTTGTACAGTGTCTGGATCTTTAGGCAGTTTGGTAGAAGTTTATTTTATTATTGTTAGTGAGCCAGACTATGAGCCTAGAGTGGATAATTCATTCTGTTATTTTACAAAGTATGCTGGTAAGAGCAATTGGCCGATAGTTCTTGCATTCCTTAGCATCTTTGTTTGGTTTCAGTATTGGCACTATAATTGATATCTTCCAATTCTTTGGTAGTTTACCAGTTTGCCATGAAATGTTCAGTATTCGTAGGAGTTGATTTTTAGCTTCGTCTCCAAAGTGCTTAATCATTTGACCAAAGATTAGAGCATCTCCAGGTGACATCTTGGATTTAACTTTCCTATTGATGAATTTAGCTCATTCAGTGTGAAGTCTCTCGAGTAAATATCTTGTTGATGGTAATTTCTTGCTTGTTTAACTAACTTGTTTATATTATTTCTTAGAGTCCTGCCTTCATTCGTATAGCTGAGTCTGGAAGTGCTTGAAAGATATTCAGAAATTATGTCAGCCATCTGTTTGTTCGTTCTCGCTGTTCATATCGGTTAGAGTATTGGAGGATTAGTGTTGGTTTTGAGTTTTATAACACTAATTATATTCCAGTGATGGCTTTCCTTTTTTTGGATCCATTTTCTTCGCAGAATTCTGCCCATTTTTCTTGTTTGAATATCCAAATTTCTTGTTCTATTTTGTGACTAATTTCAATGAGTTTCTTTATGATTTCTTCTGTTTTATTTGTTTTAAGAAGTTCATTTTTATTGTCTCTCTCTGCAATCATTGCCTCGATATTGTGGTCCTTCCAGTAAAGTATTCACAGGTCTTTACGTCTACCTCTAGTTATCGATACTTTTGCAGCTTTGGATATGTTCAAAGAGAATTTTTCCAAGTTTTTGTCAATCGTTCTGATTTAATTTTTCGTTGCACAGTTCTTCAAGCTTTTCTGTAATTTTTTCCAGTGTTCTTTTATTCTGTTGAAAATTCTCAATTTAGAATTTTAGGGTTGTTAAAATTGGTCTGTGGTCACTGATTGCACTTTTCAGAATTTTCCATTGTGTTGTGGGTGCGATGTTGTAATTTATCGCTGTGATGTCTATTGCGGATTCTGTGCCTGTGGACTTGGATATATATGTGTTCTTTTCCTTATTTAACGGCGTAAGGTCGAGGTCGTTTAGCATGTCCTCAACCTGCTGACCTTTGTTATCCTGGACAGGTGATTCCCAAATTAGTCTTTCGGCGTTAAAATCACCAAGTATGATTGCGATATCCGAAGACGCTTCACTTAATGTCTCTATCAGGCCTGTATTGATGCTAGTATAACGTGGTGATAAACATTTATGATTGGAATTGTTTTATCTGTAAGATAGATTTCTATTGCCTGAGCTTCTGTCGTGCTTTCTCTAGGCTTACTCTGATTATAGGCGATTTCCTTAAATTTGATTTCTAGAGTTTTAATCAAAACGGCAAGTCCTCCTCCGAATTTTTCCAGTCTGTCCATTCGTAGTTTTGTATAATCTTTGATATTGAATCTCAGATTCTGATTCAATTTTGTCTCCTGATGACAATTAATATGTACATTGTCGTCACAGAGAAGACAAGTCAGCTCTTTATTTTCCTCTGGGTACCATTTATATTGAGTTGTAGTAGATTGAATTGTGTCCTCGTAGTAGATTTCTCATCATGAGCTCGAGCTGCAGCTCCTGATGCGGCGGTTACCCCGGACGCGGTAGCATTACTGGAGATATCAGTTTTGCTCTTCATTTGAAAATGGGTGCCGTTGCAACGTTAGTCATCTTGGAAACGAACCAGAATTTGGTCAAATATTCCAAGGGTCCAGGGGGGACCGCAAGGAAGTGTGGTCGAACTTCTCCCCTTCCCCCTGGAATGCCGTCACTACAGGATAAAGCACTCTTGGTGAATTGTTTTAATTGTGATTCAGAATCTGCCACTGAATCTTTACGAGCGTTTCGTTCCTTTAAAGATATTCGAAGCGGTAAAGGACCAATGAATTGCTACTCTCTGAAGCGATTGATTAAAAGTTTTGAGGAAACTTAATCTCTGGAAGCAAAACCTCGGAGTGGAAGACCATCGACATGCAAGTCAGTGGCTGTTACGGTTTTGCAGAATGCTGAAGCTATTGAAACGTTATTCACGTATGGAGAAGTAAGTGCTAGACAAGTTTCTCGACAAACGGGGATTTCGTATGGAACAGTTTGGAGAGAACACACATTTAGAATTTTTCTATAAAAATATCCTAACAAAATTCAAAGTTTTCACGAGTTGAAAGTCAGCGATTTTGAGAAGCGTCAAGAATTCGCTGCATGGGTTTTCCAGCAAATTGATATTGATGAAAACTGGCTGTCAAATGTTCTAAGAACATATGATGCTCACTTTTATCTAAAGGGAGAATTTAACATTCAAAACTGCCTCATTTTGGCAACAGAAAACCCTAGGAATTTTACAGAAATACCACTTCATCAGCACAGAGTTACAGTTTTGTGTGGGTTCACTTCTTCTTTTATTATTGGGCCATTTTTCTTTGAAAAAATCAATGGAAGAACCTTTAAAACCGTTTTTGTAACTGGTGAACGTTATGTTCAACTTTTGAGAGAAAAGGTTATTCCCATATTGCAGGACAGACAAGTACTAAGCGAAATAACATTCTGCAAGATGGAGGACCTCATCATATCTCCCGCGGTGCCAAACAATTGCTGAAGGAAACGTTCGATGGAATTGGTTGATAAGTCGCCACTTTATATACCAGTGGCCCCCAATATCACCAGACTTGACGCCTTACAATTTCGGTTATGGGGGTACATTAAGTCGCGTTTTTATCGATGCCGGCCTACCACATTGGCCATGTTGAAGGCTTCTATCAGATGGCACGTTTTATAAATTTCAACTATTTAATTGTGACCATTCTGTCGTCTATCGTCTGCAGGCGGTGTTTGCGAATGAAGGGCGCCACATTGAGCAAGGATTGTGACTTAATACAAGAGAGAAGACAGTTACCTGATGTGTTATATTTTGCAGCTCTTTGTTTTGGGTTATGGGAATAATAAATGCTGTCCTCACATCTTGACTCTTTTTTTTTCCTGTAAACGGTAATTTTTTTGTTTGTCATTTGCCCACATTTTATATTATGTCGTGCAGGCCAAAGTGTTATAACTTCTCGAATAACACTGGTATACACAATTTTACCCCTTATGTTTAGTTTATCGCTTTTCGCTCATTAGAAGAAATAGCATAAGGAATAATCTCTGTATCCCCCCCAACTTTAGATGTTTTGCGCAAAAAATAATACAAAATGATTTTGCTATCACGTTTTTCAACGCTAAAGGTCGATTTAAAAATGATTTTTTTTTTGAGGGGATACATTTTCAAAATTATGTACAGTATAATAAACAATGATAACATTTGACAAACCCATAGGATATTTGGAATAATGTACGACAAATATATTTTGTCACTCCCCTCTATATTTCATTTTTGGATCATGACAAATATCCAGTTAAATAGTCAAGTGTCGACAATTAGTCAAGAAACTATACATTCCTTATAGCACGAAATCCTATTAGTAGTGCCATCATAATTTCTGGTACTATATTAATATTTCAAAAATCGTGTATTGATATCAGTAGTTATTTTTAACCATTCAATTTATTTCACAAAACTCCATCTAAAATATAAATATTTTTTGCTACATGTTTTAATTTGCATATACCTATTTTACATATCTCAGATTGTATTTAAAAATCGTCAACCAATTCTTCTAACTTTTGGCGAAATGGTGTTTTATTAATTTATCATTTGATATTATTAGGGTTCTTTCCTGGTATTCAAAAAGGAAAAATACGTGTCGTTCAGTTATATTTTTCAATTTATCAAACAATTTGGCCACTGAATCTCTGATTCTGGTAGAGCGCTATCTAGCGAATAAAGTTGTAACTGAAATCAATTTCGAATTTTTCATTATTTGCCATAAAAAATCCCATTGCATCCTGAACACAATGGTGTTTACCGCATTTCTCTAGCGCAAATATTCGCGGAGTTATTAATTTTTAAAGTTGTGCGGGACTTTTGGATCACCCTGTATATATACACTGGTCCGCAAAATTGAAGGAACAACACATGTTTAAGAAAAGAAAAGATATATTAAGGGATATATATCAAGTTTTGGTATATTCAAAAGCTTCTATGAATTAAGAGAGTATGTAAAACACAAAAACAAATAAAGTTGTCCCCAATATGCAAAATACCACCGTCAACGTTGACTCCGCCTCCAGCACGTGCCTGAGTTTTTCTCAAAGCGTCCTAATTTTACGCTCCACTAGATTTTTTATTGAACCTTTTTGTTTTTTAAAAGTTTTCATGGCTTATAGGCAACATTTATCACAAGAAAAAAAATGGCAAGCTATTGGAAGGATGAAAGCAGGCCAATCACAGGCAGAAATAGCAAGATGGCTTGGAGTGACAAGAAACGTTGTCTCAAGGCTTTGGAAAAAATTTCAAACGACAGCTAATGTTGCCAGAACACCCGGAAAAGGACGGCCAAGGGTCACAACGTTAAATCAAGACCGTTTATTGAGTCTCCTTTTGCGTCGCAATAGAAGAATGACAGCATCGCAACTACGAAGTGACCTCAATGCAGCTACAGGAGTCTTAATATCAACTGATACAATACGCAGAAGGCTTCAAAGAAGGGACTCTATGCTCGACGACTCATAATTTGTGTGCCATTGACACCACCTCAAAAAAGAAAAAGGAAACTTTGGTGCAGACAGCATGTCGCCTGGAATCCAGATGAATGGAGGCGTGTAATGTTTACTGATGAATCCAGATTCTCTCTAAACAGCGATTCTCGTCGTGTCTTTGTCTGGAGAGAGGTAGTAACCAGAAATAATCACCGGGAATAAGGTTGAAAGAGATC